>JAVJIF010013951.1:0-133305 GCA_038442645.1 Agave tequilana | reverse complement strand
TACACAACGCTTCCATCGTTGTCCCTCCCTGTGGATCACAACCTGTTAGCCTTAGGCTAAACGGTAGAATTGAGGACCTAACACTGTTCTAAATTTTTATTTTTTTTTGTGCAGGTTTGGCTCGATCATAATTTTGGCGCCGTTGCCGGGGAGGGACGGTTAGTTTTCTTTCTTTTTAATTTACTTTAACGAATTAATCCCTTTTTCTTCTTTGTTTTGGTGTACAAGGGCTAATTATAGAAAACTAAGAGTTGCAGTGGACATATTGCTACTCTGTGCCTCTGTCCAAGAAGGCAGAGCATCAGAGCCCACAACTGTGGTGAACTACTAACTGTAGTCTCTTGCAGGTTGCTTTTCAGAGATTAGCTCTCTGCAGTTATTAGTTTATCTGTTTAACTCACTCTGTATATATTTCTAATCAACGGTAACTTGTTATTTTGTAAATGCAAAAAAAAAACATTTAGACTCCTGCAACTTAGGGCATTTGTCTATTTTGTTTCTTTACATTACTGTTAAAGAGTGCTGGAGTAAAGGTATGTGTGCATTGCATATAGTTTAGAAAACATATTTTGAGTGATTCATATTGTTTGAATGTTGCATTTTGCTTTATACTTATACACTGCACTAAAAAGACCAAGGGCATATCTTTAAACAAGAAAAGTGGGGAAGTCATTACCCTTCCTTAGCTCAAAAATCATCTCCTCACTCACTAACCCAGCCTAATATAAAATTAAGTAGACGTTGGCCCTAGGGACATCTCAGGCTCAAATAGGAATTGACCTGAAGGGGAAGTTGTTAGAAGTTGACTCTTGCCAAATCGGTGTCTAATGTTGGGAATTGAGGGGCGAAACCCCGAAGGCTGGTGGTTTGGCATAATTAGGCCCGTCGCTTTTAAGCGCAGATACCTCCAACCAATCTTGCCCCACCTGGCGATTAACTTGTGGTCAGGTTCTGCAATATACCTCCTGTGGATAATCAACAGTTAAGAGTCGTCCAGGTCTAAGCTCTACCCTAACATAGGCTAGATTTTTCTTTATTTTCTTGTTTGTTTATTTGTTTGTTTTTGTTTGTTCTTGTGAAAATGGATTATAATTACAATTATTCTGATTATAACTCAAATCCATATTTCCCCCCAACCTCTTTCAATTCGGATATTACCAAACCGGCATTACATAACTCTAACCAACCAAGTATGCCAGATTGGTCTTATCCGAATCAATATTTGCCCCAATCCCACTATGAACAAGAATGGGACAATCATCACCACTCTTCACGGAGTCAGTGGGGATAACTCTTCCCCGAGTCTTACTATTAACAACCTTACCAACAAACAACTTCATATAATCCATACCAAGACCAACCTATAGAAGAGAAATCTTCTTTAGAAAAGACTTTTGAAGCCTTCCTTGAGTCCACACGACAAGAACAAATTATAGGGACTCAATTCTCCCAAACAATTCCCAAATCCAATATCCTTACTCTAATTTTCAAGTCCAACCACAATAAGAAGAACCTGTTGACTTAGAAAAGAATATGGAATTCATGATTTAGTCCCAAAATGATTGTATTCAATCCCAAACGGATTGTCTCAAATCTCTTAATAGGCTAGAATCAAAAGTGACTCATTTGGTCAATACAATTAATGATAGGAATGAGGAAACTCTGCCTAACACATTTTCGACCACTCCTGATTCTCCTAGCCATATTGACGAAGAATCATGGTATCTTAGAGATTTTAACCAAGATTCAATTTCATCACAAAACTTTGAACTTGACCAATATCAACCCATTGACAAATTGGCAAGTTTTCATTTCAATGAGATTGAACTTGAAGATTAATGTGATACCAATTCTTAATGTTGTGATTCAGTTCCACTTTTTTATCTATGCTGACTCCAGTTTTCTTACCCGATTTGGACCCAATTCCGAAGCCAAAACTGATTCCTATCCCCGTAGAGCTTGACCATGAACCAACTATATTAAATAGTCATATTCCATTGTTGGAAAATGAATGTGAATTTGAATTCTATGATTTGGATCAAACCCATGAATCAACTCCGACTCTCGAACCTAAACTTGATTTGAGTTTTATTCCCGAGTCAGTATTGGTTCCTATTCCTTTCATTGTTGAGCCCAAATTATCCATTTCACAAAATCACATTCCACTGTTGGACCAAGGTTTAGATCAAAATGACTCAGTGATGATATCCCAAGAATGGTCATATAACCGGAAAAATTTCATGCTAGGATCTTATATGATCCTATTCATATTGGGGATTATAAAAATGCTAATAAGAAAGAGAAAATAAAAGGTGGGTTCCATAAAATTCACAGTATCTAGATTGGGCAGAAACGCTTAGCCCAATGAGACCACCACCGGAACCACCACCTTGAGGTGACAATTTTCCTTCCCTTTCTCATTTTTCATGTATTATTGCATTTCATTCATACATTGAGGACAATGCATGACTTAGGTGTGTGGGAGGGTTTACTAACATGCTAACTTCACTAATTTAAAAAAAATCTTTCTTTAAAACTTTTTGAAAAGGAAAATAATACTTTGACTTATTTTTGTAAAAAATTAATTTTAAGGAATAAGAGGATCATAATTAGGATTTCTTATACTTGATCAAAATAAAATTATTTGTTTAATTTTGAGGTTAGAAAGAAAAATTAGAAAAGTAATTTAGTCTTGATTTTTATCTTGATGAAATATGCATACTTATACACTTACACACTTAGGGTTCTAAAATAAAGATTCTTATGCCTTATATAAAATATATATATACATATATCAAAAAAAATTTTCTCTGATTAAGCTGGGTATTTGTGCCTCATAAAGTATAAGTATTCACACCTAAAAGTGATTCATATAAATAAAAATCCTTAGTTTTGTGGCCCTGCTTGCTCGAGTCCTAAGTCCTTGGGGTGTTTTCTCACTCGGTGTCCTAAAATCGTCTGGCATGGGAGTCACTGACTAAGGCTCGTTACATGGGTGAATTAGAAAGCCTAATAGAGCTAAGGGATATTACCGCCATAAATTAAAAAAGAAAAGAAAAATAATAAGGCATAAGAGTTAGAGTTAAAGAATCCTGAGCCAAATTTTCACAGTCACAAAATGCATATGACTTAGGATAAAATAATAGACTAGATGAGAAATACAATTTTAATCCTTACCATGATTGAAAACAAGTTTTTGAATGAAAACTAAGTTTAGGAATGACTAAGTTTTGATAATCCTATGACTTATAGATTACTTTAAATTTTACATTAATACTTCAAATATTTTTTCCTTTCAAAATGCATTTTCAAAAAAATACTAACAATTCATTTCTTTTTATTCATGAATTTTGTGGGTGTAATCCACTGAAAACCCTCACGAGACGAAACTCGTCCTCTAGGGGTAACCTAGAGGTTTAACGGTTTGTTGCACGTGCTAAGTGCAACCGTGATTTCTACGAAAGTGAGTTAGGTTTGGTCAGCTTAGTTTTTCTTTTCTCTTTGTTTTGCTCGAGGACGAGCAAAAGATAAGTGTGGGGTGTGTTTGGACACATATATTGCATAAATATTATTACATTTCTACATATATTTTGTAATGAATATTGCAAATAACTTGTCTTAATGTCCTAATTCATGCAGGGTATGACAAGGAGAAGATAATTATAAAATTTATCCAATTAAATTCAAAAGTTCAAAAGAAAGGGGATCGATTCAAATCCAAAGATTCTAGAAGCTATCTTATCTGAAAACTGGATATATCAGATAAGATAATATCATCTAGTTTCAATGAAAAAATGGATTGTTTAAAAACTCTATCGGTTTTGCAGAAAACAAATGTATATCTTATCAATTTTAGAAGACAAACTGAAAATCAAAGAGGATAAATGGATAGAGAGAAGATCAACGAATGAGATGAAGCAATTTAAATTCGGATTCAGGCTGGATACAGTTTAATATTTTAATCATAACTTTCGCTGTCAAAACTCAAATCTAAGAATTCAAAATGCTACAAAAAGAAAACTTAAAGGGCTACAATTCTTCTGTTGATCACTCGTTCCAATTCTATCATTTAATAAGTGATACACAGCAATCAACACGCCAACAAGCTGCAGATCAGAATTGAATTTCTGAATAAATCAAATCAAGTTTAGAGATAAGGGGAGAATTCAAATTCAGAAATATACAGCTCTTTCTATCTTTATATGCGTTCTATCCCTCTGATTTTCTCCTATAAATACCCTCATACCTCGAAGGCAGAAAAAGGACACCACTCCAGAGAGAGCTTTAGTTTAGGTTTTCTTTTCTTCTTCAATGTACTTTTTATTTTCTTTATTTTATTTTATTTTTAGGCTAGAGAGAGTTACATGATCAAAAGAGAGGAAGAGTTATTGTAAAATGACACTATTGAAATTCTTTTTCAAGAGACTTATATTGAAGGTGACATCAATGAAGTTTTCCCACTTTTCTTCATCGTACTCAATCTGGCCAAGCACCGTGTTCAAATTACTCTTTCTATTTGCTTTGCTTTACTTCATGCTGAGGTAAGTCTTTGTTATGATTCAACGGTAGAGGTAAGTACTCTTTTTATTTTTTTTTAGTTCATTTATAATTCTCTTTTTTTTAGTCTTTCCATTTGTTTTATAAATAAAATAACAACAACATAATCTCTTCTTCTACCATCTACTTCTTAACTTAACATAATAATTTTATTTTCTTTTTATAAAATTGAGAAGATAAATATAAATAGTTTTGATAAATTAAAAGAGAGAAACTTACACAACGCTTCCATCGCTGTCCCTCCCTGTGGATCACGACCCGTTAGCCCTAGGCTACACGGTAGAATTGAGAACCTAGTACTGGTCTAAATTTCTATATTTTTCTGTGCAGGCTTGGCTCGATCAATCAACATTATCACTAGACACAATTCTAACAATTGACTCTCCGAAGGGCACTGATAATCATAATATTCATATTCCTCATACTTAGAACGTCGGGCCTTGACATTGACTAATCTTTTGAAAGTCAAGTCTATCTCTAAGGCAACATCAAAATTCTCTTCAAGAATGTCTAAATTATATAAGCCAGTGATTATAGCACGTCTTATTTTGGACCTTAAATTCCAAATAAACCTAGTTATAGTATGGGAACGGTGCTCATTTACGTCACAACGAAGGGTTAAATCCTCAAATTTGGCTATGTAATCTTGGACTGACATATCACCCTGGTAGAGGTTGTATAACTGTTTTAAGAGATATTCGAGAAGTTAATTTTCTTTTAGTTTTTCTTTCATTTCTTCTCAAGATTCTATAACAACACTACATCTCACGCAATCTCTCACTATCGAATCCCAATAAATTCTAGCTGACCTTACAAGTTTCATCCTAGTAAATAGGATTCTAGTCGTTTTGAGAAACCCATACCAATCAAAGTAGCATTCCATATTGGATAACCAATCACTAAAAATACTAGGATCACAACAACCATCAAATTTAAGATCTTCTAACTTTAATCTACGCGTTATTTCCTCTTTTCTAGCATGCCAATCATAGGCGCAACTGCTCTCGTGCAAGTCTTATACCCGTAACTCATGTGAAAATATGCACCAACCTAGACACAAATGCAACTCAAACAATCAAGCTGATGCAATGCAACTCTCTAGACTCAAGTAGCCTAATGCATGCCTAAGTGAAAATAAAAAATATCTTAAAAGTTCAAGTTCAAATGCCAAGAAAATGTACTCCTAAAGTGATGAAAAGTGACAAACAATGACGCAACTACTAGATAGAAGCAAATAATAATTCAGCCAACATATTATTGCAATCCAATAGTAGCTGCAAGTAATTTAACAATTAACAATTCAGCTCAAGTTAGGATCACCTGAGGGGTGAGTCGTTCACGCCCAAAAACAAAATTCCTCCGAGAATCCTCAGAGCAATACCCACACCGGAGAGCTGAAAGTCACGCATAAGATCCTGAAATACAATAGTATGAGATAGAAGAAAACTGCCTCGAACTGGGCTCAAATCGGCTGGAAATGAGGCATGAAACACTGTTCTTCTATGTCACGAACAATACTGGCATCAAACACGAGCTTGTAGAGGTCGGATCTACTATCCAATTGTCGCGAACTTTTCCCAGTATCTTCGGGCCTCAGTCATGCATCCAATCAGACGAAACTTGAAACAGACTCCGAAGTGCCTGAAACGGTCTCCAGAAGCTTGTTGTGTTGTACTGTTGACTGAGTTGGCTCAGTCAAGTCAACTCAGCCTAACCAACTCGGATCTGGTTTGATTTAGGCTCATCTGGATCAGACCCGTTCTAGGTCAAGTCCAGTATAGCTTAAGTTGGAAATGGATCGGGGTTTCGGTTGGTTTTATGGATCTGACCCGAAATCAAACCCGATTGATTAACAGTCTAGTAGATCGGGTTGGGTTTAAAACAAATCCAAACGAACCGGTATAAATCCACTTAGCTCTCTTCCTTACTTGACACTAGGGTTTGTAGACCCTCTTGAGTTGGCGGTGGAGCACAGTCGCGATGGCGTTACAGTAACGGTGAGGACGCAGTATAGATCTGGCGGCGTGTCGTGTGGTGTGTCGTGCGGCGAAGACGAGAGGGAGAAGAAGGTGAGTTCAACCGCGAGATCTTAATCGATGAGATCGGAGGGTGGCGAAGATGTAGCGGTGTCAGCGATGCTGATCAGAGATGTCGGCGAAGACAGAGGCGAGTAGCGTCAGCGTGTGCGTCGTGGTTGAAGATGGAGTGGGATGAGGTTGGATTCATCGGCGAGGGCAGTGGAGCAAGAATGAGGTTGCAGCAGGGAGTTTTGGCGGATCTGGTTGGCGAGTAGAGGTGGCAGCGAGAGGTGTAAGGAGGTGCAGGTGGAAGGAACAGCGGAAGGAGGGTTGCAAGCGGAAGGTGGCCGCAGAAAATTTAGGGTTCTGATTGAGATGGAGGATGATGATGATGGGGGAGGAGGATGATGATGATGGAGATGGTTAATCAGAAGTGTGTTCTGATGGAGGATGATGATGATAATGGAGGACGAAGATCACTCGTGGATGATGATGATGGAGATGGAGAGGCGAGAGGAAGATGGAGGAGGAATAATGTAATCTGAGATTTATTTTTTTTACTGCTGCAGGTGAGAGGGGAAGAAGAAACAGTATAATCTGAGATTTTTTTAAATTTTAAATTAAATTTTCACTTGAATTTTGAACAATATTTTTTTAATAGATTTAGGGTTTGATCTAAGATCTAGGGTTTGGAGGAGATGAAAATGGAGCAGAACATATTAAAGGGGATTGGAAGCAAGAACTCTGATGCCAAACTCGGGACGGATCGCAATCACCTTCAAATAAATAGAATTAAAAATTAGGGTTTAAAAGAAAGAAATAGAAATGGGAATTAAGGTTTTAGAAAAAGAGATAAGAAAATAAAATAAATTTGGGCTTCACCCCCTTTGCACCACGGGCTTTACACCCTTTCACCACATACTCTACACCCAATCTCAAGAACTCAAGACTCAAGAAATTTAAATGAAATTTTTTTAATTCATCATTATCTAATAATATAAGAAGTTTGGGGTTTATTTATAGGCTTTACAAAAATTCAATCCCGGAAATAACTAATGTGGCACTAAAACACAATAAAAGAAAATAATTAAGCTATAAAATAAATTAAGGCATAAAAACAACTAGAAATTGGTGTGATGTGTTGGATCTTATTTTATTGAAATAAAATAACCAATTTTTAGTTTTTATGGCCCATTAGAAATTTAAAGAAAAAACACTAACAGTTATTTTTCTTAAAATGTGGGACACAGTTTGTGGAGTTACAACTACCCATCTTACTCCTATTTATATGTCCTTTTTGATAGGAAGAGGATATATCAAGAGCAAATTTTATTCTTAAGGTATAAGGGTCTCTAGTTTATAAGAAAGTTTATGAGATCCATCTTTTCATAGATATATTGTTTTGGATAGACTAGCCAACAAATCCCAAAAAGTCTGTTATTTATTTTATTACAACAAGAATTTGAGTTTGACTGATATGACTGGAGGTACGATCCATTCCTTCCGCTCTTAAGTTTATATACAATCGATCTATTTTTTTAAAATTGCTAACATTTGGTATCAGAGTCATATCTCTAGTTTAGCAATCGGTTCAATCTTACTTATCTTGTATAAAGATAATTTAATCTTGTGATAATTTGAATGTTAATAAGAGTCTTGATTTATTTGATCCTTATCTCTTGTTTATTTGATCCTTATCTCTTGTTTAATTGAAAGGATTTGAATTTCTTTCTTTCATGATTGAATTTATCACTATTTTTAAACATGCATGATAAGATAAAATAGAGATAAAATAAAAGAAAATAGAAATATAAAATTCTATTTCTTTCTGGTTAGTACTCTGTACAGATGCATGCGCTTAAAGTTATTATATGCAGTCGACTGAAAATTTTGTGTAATACAAAATAAAATTTGTTGTCTCTTTACTGGATAACATACTCTAATAGTATGCTTGTTAGATTTTATCTCATTAATTATTGGAGATTAAAGATAAATCCAATCATTAGTATGTTAGAATTTGACTCTCATTTATATTAGAATACTTGATAAAATAGAATTATAGCAGAAACTTAATTCTGTTTAGATTCTGGACTTACTGTTAATATCCAGTATCTTTATGCAAATTCAATTTACATGCTATAACTGTTCTGAAAATAAAATTTGAATCCAGGGACTTTTCTACAGTTCTACAGAATTTTAGTATTTATAGTATTAGTCCAAATTAATTTCAGGATCTTTTATGCAATACAAAATTTACAGAATCAGTCCAGAAACTGTAATATTGCAATTTAGGGGGCTGTTTATAATGAGATCCTAAAGTAACATATTTATCTATTTGAGATAAATTTGCTATTTAATTCTCATATTTATCTATTTGAGATAAATTGAATTTTTGAATGATATGAACAACATGTATTGATTAAGTTCTTCTTTTGTAAGTAGTATTTGGAATCACTACTTATAGATTATTGACATTAATTTTAGTCAATTTTGATGTCATATTAAAGTAACATTTGATTAATTAAGTAATTGCCACAACATTCTTGATTATGATGATGTTAAGTGACCTAATAAAAATTTAATTTTAGTCACATACATTTATGACATCAACAATTGTAATTAAACATGAAAACATAGTGATTAACCCCACAGGGTGATTATTATATTTGTGTTTAATTAGAATAAGATAGTGAACTATATTTTAAAATAATTCTAGTTGCCCACAAGTCTAGAATTTTTTGTATGAAAATAAATACTAGTCCCATTATAAAGAATTCGTTAGAAAAAAAATATTACGTGTCATATACTATGCCCACAGGAAAAGTTATGATGACGTGTTGATTTTTTTTGGATTAATTTACATTGGTAAATTTTTCATTTTTGCTTCATTGCATGTTTAGTAAGCTTTGTTATTTATTGTGCAAGCTTAAGAAATCTATATATGGACTAAAACATACCTCCCGTCAATGGTATTTAAAGTTTCATAATGTTATTTTTTCATTTGATTTCATGGAGAATGTTATGGATTAGTATATATACCATAAGATCAGTGGGAGTAAAATGATTTTTTTTAGTTCCATATGTGGATGATATTTTGCATGCTTCAAGTGATTTGGGCTTACTTCATGAAGTGAAGTGATTTCTCTCACAACAATTTGACATGAAAGATACTGACGAAGCCTCTTATGTTATTGACGTAAAGATTTACAGAGACAGATCTCAAAAAATATTAGGACTGTCTCAAGAAACCTATATCAATAAAATTCTTAAGAGTTCGTATGAAGGATTGTTTACCTGGTGTAGCACCAATTGTTAAAGGTGGCAAATTTAATTTGAACCAATGCCCAAGTAATTATTTGGTTAAGGAGTTTTGTTTCAGGGCTTCAGATTGTTGACTCAATCTCTAAGCCATTGAAGATTTATTACGACGACTTCACTGCAGTGTTTTTGGCCAAGAATAATAAAAGTGAAAGTCGCAGTAGACATATGGATATAAAGTATTTAAAACTTCGGGAACATGTGAAACCAAGTAAGGTGGTTATTGATCATATTAGTACTAAATTGATGATTGTGAATTCTTTGACGAAAGGATTGCCACCTAAAACTTATAAGGAGCATGTTGAGCATATGTGACTCAGTTCTACTTTGTAATTGACATACTCTTCATGTTTATGTTGCTTGTGGTCGATATGAAAACTCTAATTGATTCAAATTTGTCTTCTCATTTACTGTTTGTATGCATAAAGTTGAGAGAATGACAATTTGCATGTTTGAATATTAAATAGACCTAGAATGAGATTTAGAAGCTCATTAATAATCACATATTGTTCTCATTCAAATGAGAAAGTTACATTGTAATACATAGAAGGTAATACTTGATCTTAGAGGACTTGCCATAATGATTCATGTGATTTAAACTCATTTGCTTGAGTGTAATGATATAAGGAAAAAAAATTTGTTCATGTATTAATTTGTAATACATGTTAAGTATTTTATGGGTCAAGTGGGAGAATACTGGATCTTATTTTATTTAAATTAAATAACCAATTTTCAGTTTTTAAGGCCCATTAGAAATTTAAAGGAAAACCACTAACAGTTATTTTTCCTAAAATGTAGGACACGGTTTGTGGAGTTACAGCTACACATCTTACTTCTATTTATATGTCTTTTTTTATGGAAGAGGATATATCAAGAGTAAATTTTATTTTTAAGGAATAAGGGTTTCTAGTCTATAAGAAAGTCTATGAGATTCATCTTTTCATAGATATAAAGTTTGGATAGACTAGCAAACGAATTTGAAAAAAAAGTCTGTTGTTATTTATTTTATTACAATAAGAATTTGAATTTGGTTGCATGGCTGGAGGTACGATCTATTCCTTCCGCTTTTAAGTTTATATACAATCGATCTATTTTTTAAAATTGCTAACATGTCCTCATCATTTTCTCTTTCCATACATCAGAAGATAAGAAACATTGCATTGCCCCCGCCCCAAAAGTTTCTAAGTCTGATCGCACTGTTTTCTCATGTTAGTTTGAGGATAGTAACATAACTTTTAATAAATTCAGACAGGTATTCCTTTAATAGGAAATCTCTTCATGCCATTGGCGACAAAATCCATACGATCTGGCCATTTCAATTATTGGGCGCACACTCTCTCCTTTTGAAGTGGACAATTTGATACCATGTTTTGGATTTGGTGATGATCAGTATCGTTACTTTTTTCTATCTTTTGTGCTTACATTTTCTCAGCTTATGCCTTCTATATGTGCTATTCTGCCTTTTACCAATCTGCATGTCTCACGCAGCCTCTACACGCGATCAATATGCCTTAGCTTTTTTGCTGATCATCGCCCTTGTCGTGGTTTTGAGGAGGCTCTTTCCCGATACAGAGTGATTGTTCCACATTTGCATCTTTCAGGTTTGTGAATTCCTCTGGCACTACACACTGAAGAATGTGAATATCAAATTTAACTGCATCATTCACTAATTTTAAGTTATTTTCTAATGACACAATTGAATCGCGATGAACTGGTTTATATTTGTAGTAAGAGCGTGCTAGTTCACCTAGGCGTGTCGGGCTGGAAATTTTAAAAGCTTGAGAAAATTTCTTTTGTTGTGTCATTGAGCTATACTTATTGAGCAAAGATCACCTATATGCGGTTAATTTTATGGACACACCTTGCTTGGCAAACTTTGTGAATTGCAACAGCAATAACACGAATAACAATAGCCATGGATAACATTATTAAGTTAAGGAACTGATGCTAGGGACTGCAACAATGGTAATGAATCCTTCAGCCAAATTCTGTGAGTAGGCTATAATAAACTGGTGAAGGGGACAGATGGAAAAACTTATCAATTGAGAAGAAGATAGTCAAGAAGTTGAAGGAAATTAGAGGATAAATGACTGTATATTTTCAATAGCACTAGGCTAACCAAAATTGTCTGGCAACAAATAGAGTTTGTACCCAGAAAAAATTCCTCGAAAGCAAACTATTCCCTGGAAGAGAGGGCTAGATATTAACATGCGTTGGCAAAAGTCGGCCTGGTGAACAATACAAAAGGGAAGAGAAATTGGTAGACAATCATAGAAATGGTCATCCATTTACTGGTGGGTACATGTAGGAGCTGTCTTAACTAGGAAGTCTATGGATGGGAACCATAGATGTGCACTGATGTAAGGAACACATAGGAGGGTTTGATGACTGGAGGGAGATGGAGATGTGACCTTGGGATACGCTTGGTAATGGCGTCTTGCTGGGATAACCCTTGTTCTAACCCTTGTTCTAACCCCCTGTACTATCACAAAATTTAGCGGCAAACTCCTTTGCTCGAGAGCACATCATTGTCATCTAAGATTTGCAAAAAATCTCTTGAACCATTTAAAATTTGACAAGAACTATCAAATTGCTACTGAGTTCAATAGAATAGGGGGTCTTCTACTCACTTAAGAAAGCTGATAGTACAAGGGTTTTTTTTTTTTTTACGATTGACCCTACTGATAATATGAACACTGATTGTAGTGCTGACCTTGCAAGCTGAGGTTTTCTAGTCATGATTCCATCAGAGTTTGTTATCTGATCACAGTTGACTTGGGAAGGGATTGCAGGCACATGGGTATTGTTATATGGATCCAGGATACGATGCATCGCTAGGAGTTGCATTGATGAATAACTGAACAGAAATGTAGATGGAGTAGGCATGTCAACAGAAGATGTAGAGATGCCCTGATATGTAGTCACTTCATTTTCTCACTAATGGGCCAGAAGAGTGGAGGAGAAGAGAACTAAAATAATACCTCTTAAGTTGTCGCATAGGATATAGAAATATTGCCTGATGTTGAAGATGTTCCTTTCCAAGAGCCTTTGGTGAAGGAGGAATGATGAGCAAATTCAAATACTTGAGACATCATGGTAGTTATATGGGCTGGTCATCAACCCTAGGCTGGGCCGAGGTGCGATGGTTCATGAATATTTTGCTGTAATATGCTAACTGTGGGTTAGGCTACACTGAGCATTACAGATTAAAAAGGAACACCCTGATGATGATGGATTACCCATAGATTTATTTGAACCTGCAAAGGCCTTAATGTACAATCCATGGTTCTTAGCTGCAATTTGCTTGTCTTATTCCTCTGCCGTGCTCTGGATGTAGAAAGAAGCAACTGATACAAGAAAGGATTGCACCTATCGCTTAACTACAGATACAACAACAAAGCTTTTATCTCTAACTTTTGGGGCTGGGTACTTGACTTTCTTACATTCAGCTCTATTAAGGACCATCTTCTTGGTTAGATCGATATTCATCATATCCTTTCTAATTGCTTCCATCCATGATCGTTTAGGGCTAGCTCTAGTCCTCAGTTGTCCATTAACTATGATCCTATCATGTCTCCATATTGGCGACTAACTGGCCTCCATTGCAAATGTACAAGCCACCTTTCTATTTCTCCCTTATTTTTATCCTCAATAGAAGCAACCTCAACTTCTTAAGCATTTGTTATCTCTCTTAGCACATTTAATTACTCTTAACTACATTATGTAATTTTAGACAACATAAAGAATACTCTCCTAATTTTATGATGAGGCTAAGGGTTGCTTCTGGCTAAAAAAACAAATCATTTGAAAGTCTTGAAGTATTTTTCCTATGTTCCAGACAGTTTAGGCTGCCCATTTGCCATTCCACACAAGAAGGCTGTCAAGACAGCTGAATATCTGGCTATTTGTAGACCAAAGGTTCAGATTCGTCGAACCATTATAAATGTGATTACATTACTTCTAGAGCTGCTTTCAATTCTTTTCTGACTCATCATTTACATTGCAAGTTTTCTGTATGCCTTAATGGCTGACGAACAGAAATTATTACTGGGATGTTGGACATGTTAAATTTATATCTTCTCTGTGAAATAATTAACTTATGTTCTGAAGCTTGATGTCACATGGTATTGTTTGAGACCTTTTCCATGCAAATGGAATTCCCAATTGTTTGAACTTCCAAATGCTTAATTCTGCGATATTGACACGCATAACGAACTTTAATTTCTGGCACTAGGAGTTTTTCTTTATTTTACATGCTTAACTTTTTACTCAATCTTCTATCCATGGGTATTATTTATTTAATGGCATGTGGTGGTAAAAAATTGACCCTTAACAAGATGCTAATACATGTTCAAGCAACCAGGTTCCTCTTTTAAAGTTTCCGCAACAATCAACTTTCTCCATCGCATCGGACCCTACCAAGAGCATCCACAGTTTTCAGAATCACTCCAGCCCAAACCTAAGTCAACTTTCAAAGCTCCGCCACCCAGAGTCGTCCCAGAGAAACCCCAGAGAAACCCCCCGTTCTGAAGGCATTACCCTTCGGAGTTACTTACACTCCAACATCCCCGATTTTACTCAGAAGTCCCCAGTAACAACTTTTGAGATCTCCGCCTACAATCACGCGCCTCTCCTCTCCCAAGTTGAAGACGTGTAATGCTCATGCATTCAAGGCGGATTGTGATGGATAATGATGAAATTTCCTGCATGCAATCTCAACTATCGCGCCAACAATCGCGACCATTATAACAAACCCGCACATGAAGATCGTGCAGCTACACATATCTTGCCAACACCCCATCAGCCTAAGGGAGGAGTTCAGTACAAATAGTCTTTCTCCAGCGAGGAGGGGTCTTTTTTTGAGGGTCTTCCATCCAATTCTAACTCTAAAATATACCAATACATACCTGTAATTCCTGTCAATCGGCGAGTTATAGTGAATTTTTTTCCTCCCCGTGATTTTTTTCGATTTGGGTTTTCACGTAAAAATATCATGTCTCTATTTATTATCTGTGTAGTGTTTGTTATTTTACACTTACACATTAAAAACATACTTCGCTTGTGCTATGGATCAACCGTCTGATCACTCAGCGAAAAATATCTAGCACAAAATGGTGATTTCATTGAGAGTTGAGTCCTTACACTCAAAAACTCTCCCCTAAAAACTCAAAAAAATTTCTCGAAAAGTCCCTTTCAGATCAACCATGACCGCAAGAAAGCGAGCCGTCAACAGCGCAACATCCAAAGGTAAGGCCATCGAAACCGCTGGGAGTATGACCCCTTACCATCCAACGATCAACCGCATACCACCGAGAACACCGGCTCCTCGTCTTATGGAGCAACCTCCAGTGTCCACTCCTCATCTTAGGGAGCAACCTCTAGTGTCCAACTACCACAGCGGCACGAAAACCAGGTCCTACATATGCTCGCTGACATGAAAGAGCAAATGAAGGAGCAACAAGCCCAATCAGGTCGCGATCGGGAGCAGGCAGCTCAGGGCCGCGAGAATGACATCTGTGAGCATGAGGCATTGAGGCGACTCAACGACCAACTCCAGGCTCAAACTGCCCTCCAGAATAACCAGTTATGAACGCAATCAAAAAAGTGAACCTGAAGTCGGTAGATCTCCTGACCTCTGAGTCATTGACAAACTTATTCAGAGACGGATCATGAATGCCAGGCTGCAAGGCCAACTAACGCCTTCAGTTGTCAAAGTTTCTGACTCTCCTTTCTGAAGACATCCTGGAATGCGAGTTCTCGAGGAAGTTTTCAACTCCAATCTTCGACTACTCTAGGATGAGCAACTCCATCCAGCTAATCAAGCATTTCCGAGACAAGATATATTCCCACAACGACCCACTCTTGTCATCACCTGTCCCTCCAGTCTGAAATGTGTGGCATCAGATTGGGTTCTACTCTCTGTCGCCTTGCTCTCTTCACAATTTCGAGGAGGTAACCAACGTGTTCCTCACTTAGTACGTCTCTCGCCAGGAGGCTAAGAAGAACAACCATTATCTCCTCTCCATCAAGATGAGGCACAGCGATAGCTTCAAATCATACATCAGTTTCTTTCAAAGCCAACTCACCAAAATTCCCAACTGCGGTGAGGATGTCTGTGCACATCATCAGTGGGTTACATATTTCTCACCCCTTGTACAAGCACATCCTCATGCACAATGTCACTCGGATGAGTGAGGTCTTGTCACAGGCTCAGCCCTATATCTAGCTGGAGGAAGCAATGAAGACTTTCTTTAACCATACCGCGAAATATGGTGATATCGGAGGAAAGTCGGAAGTCTCCGCACGAAGCCTCCATTCACTCTCAAGATCAGAACCGGGGGCAGCCTGCCTTCAAAGTGCTCTCTATCCTTCCACCAAATCTTCTCCGAAGTTACAATCTGATGGAACAACATTTCACTTTGTTGAAGCTCCCCATCAATGAGGTCTTCAACACCTTCAAGGACCAGCCGTGGGTTAGGCCCAAGACCAATCCGGTATAATCCCTCACTTTATAGAGTAGAAGAATATTGCTCCTACTATGACTACAAGGGATATAAGACCATCCATTGTTGGGCCCGCTGAAAGTACCTAGAAGAGCTTATCCAACAAGGTCTCCTCAAAGAGTACATCCTCACTTTCGAAGCAGTATCCGGATTCGGATAGCTCAATACTCCACCGCCTATCTAGTTACAGCACCTAATCACCCAATACAAAGTGATTGATTGATCCCACATTCCCAAGAGACAGCAGTACTCCTATTCCTACCATTTGTTGTATTTCAATTTCATGTATTCCATTTCGATATTGAATAAAATGATATTCTTTGCTCCCAACCATTGCAGTCCTTACAAGATAGACGTTCCGTCGATGGTATTTTTCCCACTCGAAACTACTTCGCTGTTGCGATTTCTCCCACTCGGAATCGGTTCTTCCGTTGTTGGGATTTTTCCCACTTAGAGGATTGTGTCTAGACATTTCGTTGATGGAATTTCCCCTATCCAGAACTACTTCGCTGCTGGGATTTCTCCCACTTGGAGGACTCTATCTAGACGTTTACTGATGGAATTTTTCCCACTTGGAACTGCTCCGCTGCTGGGATTTTCTCCACTCGGAGGACTGTGTCTGTACACTCCGCAGCTGGGATTTTTCTCACTCGAAGACGGCAACACATACTTGCCTACGAGCCCTTTCTTGATCAGCCTACGAAAATTGAAACCCTCTGTTGTGGGATTTCTCCCACTCAGAGTCTCTACTCTGCTGCAATGATTTTTTCATCTCAGGGCCCCCATTTGATATTCTGTTGATGAGATTTCTCCCACTTGAAAACACAAACACTAGCCTATGATCTTCCTTCATCTGACTACGGGCGGATGAACTCCAGGCATTTTGCCTCTGCTAGGTCTATGCCGGATCGTCACTCCGCTGCTGGGATTTTCCCACGCGGAGTAGACATATCCAAACTGTCTATGGGTGATTCCCCACTTCAGGTCCTTACCGAGGTTACGGCTTTGCTGACGGGATTTTCCCACTCGGGAGCGACTGTTAACTATACTCTGTTGCTGGGATTTCCCCTACTCGGAGGTTCGGATCACCACTCTGCTGTTGGAATTTTTCCCACTCGAAGATGGCGCATCTAATCTGTCGATTGGTGATACTCCCACTTCAGCCTTTTTTTCGATTTGTCAGTAACCTGAGAGTCTATGATCACGCGAGATGCATGGTACATCTATGAGGGTTTTATTATTTAGATTATTCTCTTAATATACTAGTTTTGTATGATTACAAGTTGGAGGAATCAGGGGTACTGGAGAAGGTACAGTCACCCATATTATCCGAACATCACCTTTGTGAATGTGTTCATATGTCACTCATCCCGAGATGATATGGTTGTGTATGTCTAACTTATAATCATGCGAGACGCATGATATATACATGAGGATTTTTTTTATTTAGATTATCCCCTCGACATAATAGTTTCATGTAATTAAGAACTGAACATACACAGTCTTGTCGCCCCAAACTATCTAATTCACTCCTTTCATTTTCTTATAATATTGCATCTTACATTTAATTCGAGTTGCATCATTGCATGTTTGTATGCGCATCATCACTCCACAATTGGGATTTTACCCACTCGGAGTTCTACCAAATTCTCTGTTGCTGGGATTTCCCCCCACTCGGAAGCTCAACTCCGCAGTTGGGATTTCCCCCACTCGGATTCCTATCAAATTTCACACTATGTTGCTGGGATTTCCCCCACTCGGAGGCCCAACTCCGTAGCTGGGATTTCACCTAACTCCGCAGCTGAGATTTCCCCCACTTGGAGTCCCATTAATTCCAAACTTTATTGTCAGAATTTTTCCCACTCAGAGGCCCAACTCCACAGCTGAGATTTTTTCCACTCAGAGTCCTACCAAATTTCACTCTGTTGCTGGGATTTTTCCCACTCGGAGGCTCAATTTTCCCAGTGGGATTCTTCTCACTTGAAGGATAAAAATTTGTAGGTACTGCTGATGGGAGAACCCTAACTCAAGAACACACAAACCTATCAAACCATCCACAGACCAAGTCAAATATTTAGAGTTAAAGACTTGCACTCCGAAGAGACACGGTCAATTTCAAACACAAACATTTTTCCAAATCTTTCTATTCCAATTACATTACTTTAAATTTACTTGATTACATCTATTATGAGTAATATGAGATTATGTCACATTTCTGTGTATATATTTTTGAAAAAGAAATATAGATGTTCTCTCTCATATCCGTCCAGCCTACCAAACTGTTCTCTTATGTTGAAGCAAATAAAGATCTGTCTATCAGAGAACACTTCACGGAGGCACGATCTTATTGTTCACGCCACCATTCAAAGGTCCCGATGGAAGCTCCGAAAGGTTCTTTCACAAAAGTAGAGATCCTTCGGATGAAGAATCTTCTCCTTTCCACCTAAAATACTCCTTTTAGGAAGCCAGTCAGATTTTGACAACATACACAGTGATGATATCACACCGCCGACCTTTATTCTGAGGAAGAGATCGAAGCTCTGAAAGAAAGAGTGCTTCATCGGCGAGTCACGATAACCCAAGGAATACCCTTAATACTCCCCTCCTGATGCTCACCACGAGGAGTCTCCAAGCGTGAAGCAATAGCCCTCAGCCGGAGTGAAGTCTGCAAGACATGAAAGACAACGATGGAATCGGATCTACCACTGTGACTATCTGGGATAACCTCCACTCCTACCTCATACATGCCACCAAAAAAGAAGAACACCGAACCCCAGATGATAACTGGATTGATCCGTCGGAAATCAGACTAACAAACCAGGTCAAAGTGGAAGCCTACCCATTCTTCCTGGTAGCAAAGCTTTATCGTGAAAACTGATGTTTTGCGACAAGCTCATCGTGAAGACTGATGTTTTGTGCCAACTAAACTCCCAAATAGCAAGAGTCCGGCAACCATTCCCACCAGCTCCATCTTGTCCATCTCTGTCCTCCACTAAACAAAGAAGAAGAATGACATGACAACCCACCAGAGCAAAGTTTGAAAACAAGAATTTTTTCAAACAAGCAGACAAGCAATTTCCACCCTAGAGCTCCACCCTATTAATAAATGGAGGAGGAGTCAAAAACATCCCCAATTCAAATCTCTAATCCCTGAAAAAGTCAATCCACATCCCAAGATCCTCGGTCAACCAAATCTGTAGGATATCAATCACCTCTGCCACACGATCTCAGTCATTATAGCTTCAGGATTCGAAAAGATGCCAGTCACAGGTTTCATGCTAGTCTAATCAATCGACACGCCAATTGTCATCCAGCCATGCAATCTCCAGGTGAAATCCCAAAGATTCGCATTAATGAACCAGATTCTACCCTTCACCAATATCCAGAAGAATTCAAGGCATTCAAAAATCTCAATCAACTCTACTCTTTCAATTGCCTTCTTCAGGCTTCAGCAAGAGAAAGAGCGGGCATCTGAAGTGGTCAAAAATTGACCCTCAGCAAAATGCTGCAACGTGTCCAAGCGATCAAGTTTCTCTTTTGAAGTTTTCACAACAGTCAACTTTCTCTGTCACATTTGTGTTGGCCCAAAAGGTTACACTCTCCATTTGTTTAAGTTTTAATGATAACAAAACACATAGAAGTTATATGGTACTAATAAGTTTGTTTAAGATGAGTTTCAGGTTAGTACCATTTATGAAGGTCATTGCTTAGCTATTGCAAGGTTTCCTAGGTTTATGGAGCTAATAAGGCTAATGGCGCAAGAGGAAGTGTCCATAGAAGAGAAGGCTCTAGCATGGCATTGCATGGCTCAGGACTTCATTAGATTTGTTTTTAGTTTTATAGTTTGTTAAAGAATTAGTGAATAGGTTTGAAGTTCAAAATTCTTACACACAAGTTTTTGCGCACATGTCTTTTCTAAAAATTTCTCCTATATATATATACAAAATGTTTTTAAATATAGTCTATTACTTATAAACTCTATTTTGTGTATTATACCTAGTCTTGATCAAAACTATTTTGTAATCTATCAAAATCTCTTCAAAATCCTTTTCAAAACTCAGCTTTTGACCTGAGGCGGTCGACGGCTGGTCGACCGACTCTGTTTCAGGACAGATCGGTCGACCGACCGGTCGACCAGGATTCCTGACCGTTGGGTGCGTGCATGTGTGCACGTTTCCCGGTCGACCGGCGGTCGACCGGACCCCTGTTCGGTCGACCGACCTTCGGCCGACTGAAAGTCATCAACTCTCTGTTTGTTTCGGTCGACTGGGCCGTCGACCGTGGGCCTGCAACGGCTTTATTTTTTGAAAACCCGGTCGACCGACCGGTCGACCGAGGCTTGATTTCAGCCTTAACGGCTATAATTTTAAACACGTTTTTAAACGTTTCTTTTGTCTCTAAACGAGCTTAGGGGCTGGTTTCTGGGTCAAATACTTCCTAATTACTTATTATACTAGTTTACCCTTTAATCCCTAGCTCTATGCTATAAATAGGGTTGATTAGGGTTATGGTTCACACAACAAGCTTTTGCAAAAATACTCAAGTTTAAAGTTCTCAAAAGAAGTTTTCATCCCTGTTTTTGTGCTGAAAAATCTCTCTCATTTCTGAAGTTTTTGATTCAAAGCTCTCTTCTAAATCATTTTCTTTTTTCACTTACAATACTTGAGCTTCAATCCTACTCATTGTTCTATAGGGTTTTTGTAAGGAAAAAAGCTTTTTCAAAAGAGGGTTTGTGGTCTTTTAATCACCAAGAGATATTCGTGATTGAGGAGCTGGGTACTCCGGTGTGATTGTAACTCTTTGTGAAGTTATAGTGATTGGAAATCCTTCTGGGTGAAGGCGGGGACGTAGAGCTGGGTGCTCGAACCTCGGAAAATTCTCTGTGTTTGCATTTGGTTTACTTGCTTTAATTCCTTGCTTTATATTCATTGCTTCATTTACTTGCTTTATATTCATTGCAATATTCACTTGTTTCATATTCATATTGTCGATCAAATACTCATACAACAAGATTGCAATACGCACCTCAAACTCTTATCTAGAGGAATCACGAGGAAGGAGTTCAGAGCCCTTCACGGGGTATTCGGCTTCTAGTCTTGTTTTGGGTGATCGTTGCATCATAACATTTTTAATTGTGCATTGATTAGCTTTATCACCTATTCACCCCCCTCTAGGTGATTTCAATTGGTATCAGAGCTAGGACTCTAGTTTTTGGCTTCACATCCTTAGAGAGATCCTAAAATTTGCTAATCACTATTTGCATTCTTTCATTCATTCACGAGTAAAAATGGCCGACAACATTAAGACCCCTCCTAAATTTGATGGACTAAACTTCCCATTTGGAAAGTTAGGATGACTATCTTTCTACAATCTCTAGGTAGTTTAGTTGCTAAATCTTTGACCAAGCCTTATAGTAGACCCGATAGTGAGGAGAGCACTTGGTCCGATTTTACCTACAAAGAATATGAGGCTAATTCTAAGGCTTAAAATTTCCTTCTCACCGCCTTGAATGAGGATGATCTTACACGGGTTATACATTGCCAATCCGCCTATGAGATTTGGCAACACTTATTAGTCACTCACGAGGGGACATCACAAGTCAAGAGAGCTAAAATAGATCTCTTGCAGTCCCAATATGAAAGTTTTAAAATGCTTGAAGATGAGTCTATTGATACTATGATTACCAAGTTACTAAGATTATCAATGCTCTTTCATCTCTAGGTGATGATATAAGCAACGACCAAAAGGTGCGCAAAGTGATTCGAGCTCTTCCTTCATCATGGGAGATCAAGGCTACCACCTTAAAGGAGTTGAATGATAAAGATGAGATGGATCTCATAAGTCTTATTGGAAACCTTAAGACTCATGAGATGGAGAAGAAGGCAAGAGAAGAAGCGGTACCTCAAAAGAAGAAGTCCATAGTTTTCAAGTCTTCCTCTACTATCGACGACGATGAAGAGGATGAAGAAGATGATGAGGAGCTATCTCTCCTAGTAAGAAATGTGAAGAGGATGTACCGCAAGAATAAACTCAACTATAGAAGGAAATTGAAAGGGAAGGAGGAGAGAAGATTTATATGCTACAATTGCCGGAAACCCGGACATATCATGGCTGATTGTCCCGATTTCAAGAAAAAGGTGACTTCCTCCTTGAAGCAAAGAGGCCGGTTGAAAAGAAAGTATACAAAGCCACTTGGGATTCGGAAAGTGAATCCGAAAATGAGGTCGACACGGCAAATATGTGTTTCATGGCAAACACACCCAAGGTAACACTCAACCTCTTGATGAAGAAAATGAAATAAGTAGAGAAATGTTAGTACATGCTTTTGTTGAACTTTCTGAAAGCTTTGATGATAAAAAGGTAGAATGTTCTAAATTGAAAAAGGAAATTGAGTTGCTTAAAAATCAACTTGCAATTGTTTCAAAAGAAAAGGAAGAAATTTCTTCTAATCTTATTTCTACTAAAAGAGAATTTGATACTTATAAAGTTGCTTGTAAAGCTAAATTTCCAAAAATTGATGAAAATGAATTATCCTTGTTAAAAGCTAAAATCAATGATTTTGGAATTGTTTTAAAAGATTGTGCTTTTAATACTAATAAATTAGAGGAAATGTTTTCAAAGAAGCACACTCCACATGCTAAGAATGATAAAAACATCCCATGCTAAAAATTCTCATGCTCATCATGTCAACACTTCACATAACACTCATGTTAAAACTACTCATGCTCGCGAAACACATGTTCATAAGCCACACACTCATTATGCATTTAAATATGGTAGAGTTTATAGATGTACTTATTGTGGTCGGAATGGTCATTTAGCTAAATTTTGCTATGATCAAATAAATAGGAAAATAATCTTGTGTGGGTTCGTGACTCTAACACTTTAGGACCCAAGAAAATGTGGGTACCAAAATCAAGTCCTAAATATTTGATGTAGGTACACATCAAGGCTTCAAGACGTAAGGAGCGGTGGTACCTTGATAGTGGTTGTTCAAAACATATGACATGGGATATCAACAACTTCACAACCCTATCAAGGTACGTTGAAGGTGGCACCGTCACCTTCGGAGATGACTCCAATGGCACAATCATCGGTATAGGTAACATTCAAATTGGTGCATCTCCTTTAATAGAAAATGTTGTTCTTGTTGATGGACTTAAACATAACTTGTTTAGTATAAGTCAACTTTGTGATCGTGGTCTTAAAGTTGTGTTTGATGATTCTTCTTGCAAAATTTTTGATTGTAAAATCAATGATTGTATTCTCACTGGTTTTCGTGATAATAATGTCTATATCATTGACATGCTTAATTTGGATTGTTCTACTAAATGCTTGAATGCTTTTGATGAGACTTCTTGGCTTTGGTATAGAAGATTAGGACATGCATCTTTTGATCATCTTGCTAGGATTAATTCTAAGGAATTGGTGAAGGGTATTCCTTACTTGAAGTTTGAAAAAGACCGCATTTGTGGTGCGTGTCAACTTGGGAAACAAACCAAGTCTTCTTTCAAACCAATCAAGGATATCATGTCAACTAGGCCATTAGAATTAATTCACATGGATCTTTTTGATCAACTAAAACTAAAAGCTTAAAGGGTAGTAGATATGCTTTTGTTTTAGTTGATGATTTTTCCCGGTTCACTTGGGTTTTCTTTTTGGAACACAAAGATCAAACTTTTCGCATTTTAAGATTTTTCAAAAAAGGGTTGAAAAAGAAAAGGGTTTTTCGATTTTGAAAATAAGAAGTGATAGAGGTGGTGAGTTTGTTAACCAACTCTTCATGACTTATTGTGATGAAAAGGGAATCAAGCATGAAATGTCATGTCCTAGAACTCCACAACAAAATAGAGTTGTAGAAAGAAAGAATAGAACCCTTCAAGAGATGGTTAGGACCATGATTAGTGAATATAACTTCCCTCAATATCTATGGGCCGAGGCCGTAAACACCGCATGCTACATATCAAACCGTATTTACTTGTGTAAAAATACTTTCAAAACCTCTTTTGAAATTTATCATTTAAGAAAATCAAATGTTTCATAGTTCAAAGTTTTTAGATGCAAGTGTTTTGTTTTGAATACTAAAGATAACTTGGGCAAATTTGATGCTAAGGCTTATAAAGCAATATTTGTTGGATATTCTACTACTAGCAAAGCTTATAGAGTATTCAATAAATCTTCTCTTACTATTGAAGAATCCATGCATGTTAAATTTGAAGAATCTAATGTTGTTGTTGAGAATGTTGTAAAGATTGACTCATTAGGTGAGGACATGGAGAAAATTTCCTTGAAGGACTCACCCATTCAAGAAGAGAAGCAAGAACCTATTGGTGAAGTTCAAAAGGAAGAAGTGGAACAATCTCAACCACTTCCAAAAGATTGGAGATTCGCTACAAATCATCCCAAGGATCTCATCATAGGTGATGTATCTAAAGGGGTAACAACTCGCTCCAAACTCCATGAATTGTGTGATAATTTTGCATTCATTTCTCATTTTGAACCCAAAAACATCCTCGAAGCCGAGGGTGACTCATATTGGTTGCTAGCTATGCAAGAAGAGCTCAATCAATTTGAGCGCAATCAAGTTTGGCACCTTGTTCCTAGACCCCACGATAGACCAATAATTGGTACTAAGTGGATTTTAAGGAATAAGATGGATGAGTCAGGAAATGTTATTAGGAATAAAGCTAGGTTAGTGGCCCAAGGTTACATTCAAGTTGAAGGAATTGACTTTGAGGAGACCTTTGCACCTGTAGCACAGCTTGAAGACATACGGATGACACTAGCTTTTGCATCTTTTAAAAATTTTAAACTTTTTCAAATGGATGTAAAAAGTGCATTTTTAAATAGTTTTATAAATGAAGAAGTTTATGTTGAACAACTCCCGGTTTTGTTGATCATGTTCATCCTAATTTTGTTTTTATACTTGATAAAGCTTTGTATGGTTTAAAGCAAGCTCCTAGAGCTTGGTATGAAAGGCTTTCTAGTTTTCTTATTCAAATGATTTTGTTAAAGACAAAGTAGACACAACATTATTTACTAAGCATGTTGATAGTGACATTCTCATAGTGCAAATTTATGTTGATGATATAATTTTTTGGTTCTACTAATGAGTTTCTTTGCAAAGAATTGAAAAGTGTATGCAACGTGAATTTGAGATGTCTTCAATGGGTGAATTAAACTTCTTTCTTGGACTCCAAATCAAGCAAATGCGGGATGGAATATTCATATGTCAAGCCAAGTACTCAAAGGAACTCATAAAGAAATTTGGACTTGAAGGTTCGAAAATTTGCAACACTCCCATGGCAACTACCACCAAGCTTGATAAGGATGACCAAGGTAAATGTGTTGATATTAAGTTATATAGAAGCATGATTGGTAGTTTGTTGTATTTAACGGCTAGTAGGCCGGATATCATGTTTAGTGTGTGTCTTTGTGCTAGATTCCAATCGTGTCCTAAAGAGTCTCATCTTATTGCGGTAAAACGCATCATTCGTTATATTAAGGGCACTATTGGAATGGGTCTTTGGTATCCGAAAATCGGAGATTTTTCTATGACGAGTTTTTCAGATGCCGACTATGCGGGTTGTAGAGTGGATAGAAAGAGTACTAGTGGAACATGTCAATTTCTTGGTAATTGTCTTGTTTCATGGTCCTCTAAGAAACAAAATTCGGTAGCCCTCTCAACCGCCGAGGCGGAGTATGTTCGGCGGGAGCTTGTTGTGCACAAGTCCTTTGGATGAAACATACTCTCCTTGATTATGATTTGCATTATGACCATATAAAATATTTTGTGATAATACTAGTACTATTCATATGACTAAGAATGCAAATCAACATAGTAAGACCATGCACATTGAGATTAGATATCACTTTCTTAGAGATCATTTTGAGAAAGGTAATATAGAGATTTATTATGTTTCTTCAGATTTGCAACTTGCCGATATTTTCACTAAACCACTTGATTTTAATAGATTTTCCTTTATGTGTGGTGAACTTAATGTTTGTGTTATTGAATAAAAATGTTTTTCTTGTCTCTTTATCCCTTTTTGATGTATGACAAAAAGGGGGAGAAATATGGGTATGATGAGTTTATTGTATATGAGTTTTCTTGTATATGAGTTCTAAAAACATGAGTTTATATGGTTTTGCAAGTGTTTTTAGTCTCATGTTTTTGCTTGCTATTTAACAATTCAAATTATTTGTTTTTATGGTTTTTGTAATTCAAATTGCTTTACTTGTTAATATAGCATAATTTGAGGGGGAGTTTTACCTCTCTCTTTATATCTTTTTGATATAGCCTATATGTTTTGTCATCATCAAAAAGGAGGAGATTGTTGGCCCAAAAGGTTACACTCTCCATTTGTTTAAGTTTTGATGATAACAAAACACATAGAAGCTATATGGCACTAATAAGTTTGTTTAAGATGAGTTTCAGGTTAGTACCATTTATGAAGGCCATTGCTTAGCTATTGCAAGGTTTCCTAGGTTTATGGAGCTAATAAGGCTAATGGCGCAAGAGGAAGTGTCCATAGAAGAGAAGGCTCTAGCATGGCATTGCATGGCTCAGGACTTCATTAGATTTGTTTTTAGTTTTATAGTTTGTTAAAAAATAGTGAATAGGTTTGAAGCTCAAAATTCCTACACACAAGTTTTTGCGCACATGTCTTTTCTAAAAATTTCTCCTATATATATATGTACAAAATGTTTTTAAATATAGTCTATTACTTATAAACTCCATTTTGTGTATTATACCTAGTCTTGATCAAAATTATTTTGTAATCTATCAAAATCTCTTCAAAATCTTTTTCAAAACTCAGCTTTTGACCTGAGGCGGTCGACCGGCCGGTCGACCGACTCTGTTTCAGGTCAGATCGGTCGACCGACCGGTCGACCGGGATTCTGACCGTTGGGTGCGTGCATGTGTGCACGTTTCCCGGTCGACCGGGCAGTCGACCGGACCCCTGTTCGGTCGACCGACCTTCGGCCGACTGAAAGTCATCAACTCTCTGTTTGTTTCGGTCGACCGGGCGGTCGACCGTGGGCCTGCAACGGCTTTATTTTTTGAAAACCCGGTCGACCGGCCGGTCGACCGAGGCTTGATTTCAGCCTTAACGGCTATAATTTTAAACACGTTTTTAAACGTTTCTTTTGTCTCTAAACGAGCTTAGGGGCTGGTTTCTGGGTCAAACACTTCCTAATTACTTATTATACTAGTTTACCCTTTAATCCCTAGCTCTATCCTATAAATAGGGTTGATTAGGGTTATGGTTCACACAACAAGCTTTTGCAAAAATACTCAAGTTTAAAGTTCTCAAAAGAAGTTTTCATTCTCTGTTTTGTGCTGAAAAATCTCGCTCATTTCTGAAGTTTTTGATTCAAAGCTCTCTTCTAAATCATTTTCTTTTTCCACTTACAATACTTGAGCTTCAATCCTACTCATTATTCTATAGGGTTTTTGTAAGGGAAAAGCTTTTCAAAAGAGGGTTTGTGGTCTTTTGATCACCAAGAGATACTTGTATTCGTGATTGAGGAGTTAGGTACTCCGGTGTGATTGTAACTCTTTGTAAAGTTATAGTGGTTGGAAATCCTTCTAGGTGAAGGCGGGGACGTAGAGCTGGGTGCTCGAACCTCGGAAAATTCTCTCTGTTTGCGTTTGGTTTACTTGCTTTAATTCCTTGCTTTATATTCATTGCTTCATTTACTTACTTTATATTCATTGCAATATTCACTTGTTTCATATTCATATTGTCGATCAAAACTCATAAACAAGATTGCAATACGCACCTCAAACTCTTATCTAGAGGAATCACGAGGAAGGAGTTCAGAGCCCTTCACGGGGTATTCGGCTTCTACTCTTATTTTGGGTGATCGTTGCATCATAACATTTTTAATTGTGCATTGATTAGCTTTATCACCTATTCACCCCCCTCTAGGTGATTTCAATTTGACCCTTCCAAAAGCATCCACATTTCTCAGAATCACTCCAGCCCGAACCTAAGTCAACCTCCAAAGCTCGCCTCCCAGAGCCGTTCCGAAGCAAACCCCATGTTCCAGAGGCATTACCCTCCGGAGTTGCCTATAGTCTAGCATCCCCAACTTCACCCAGAAGTCCCCAGTAACAACCGCTGAGCTTTTTGTCTGCAATCACGCCGTCTCTCATCTCTCATGTTGAAGACGCGTAACGCCTATGCGCTCAAGGCGGACAGTTATGAATAATGACGAAATTCCCTGCATGTAATCTCAAACATCATGCCCATAATCGCGATCGTTACAACAAATCTGTACATGAAGATCGTGCAACTGCGTATCTCGCCAGCGCCCCATCATATATACCTGTAATTTCTATAAACCGGTGAGTTATATTTATTTTCCTCTTTCTTCTCATGGTTTTTTCCTATTTGGGTTTTCATGTAAAAATATCATGTCTCCATCTATTGTCAGCGTAGTATTTGTTATTTTACACTTACACCTTAAACACATACTCTCGCTTGTGGTGTGGATCGACGGTCTAATCACTCATAGTGGAAAATCTCCACCACAGACACTGTCATATATGCAATAATGAGGCAATTTGGTTTGGTGAATTTCTGAACCAGTTTTTGTTATCCTGCAATATGCATATCATATCATGTAATCATTCCGTTCTTCAACTATTGTGCAGGTCCTACTTCATTTGCTCTGGTAATTCGTGCTTCAATCGATATTGTGGCCAGGAGTAGTGGGCAATACCATGTCCTTGTCATTATTGCTGATGGACAAGTTAGGCGATTTGCATCATAAAAAAGTTGTTCTATGACTTATCATATTGACAAAGTGCTCTAAGTCGACATCTTTAGGTCACCAGGAATCCAGATTTACCTCGCGGAGTTCTTAGTCCACAAGAACATGCAACCGTAGAAGCTTTAATCGATGCAAGGTACTGAGTTCAGTATATTTTCAGTATTCTTCAGTTTTATGCTGCTTTCTCCTAAAGTACTTTGACTATTCAGCTATTATCCTCTTTCAATCATCATGGTTGGCGTGGGTGATGGATCATGGCATGCAATGCAACAGTTTGATGATTGCATTCCCGAACGTGAATTTGATAACTTTCAGGTAATAACAAACTTAACAATATGTGTTATGGGATGTGGTGTTTTGTGAACTCTGTTTCTTCCTTCTTTTCCTTTCCCTTTTTCTCTTTTAAAGAGAAGAAATTCATCAATTTCAGTTTGTTGGCCCAATGGCTTTCCACTCTAGTTTTGATGATGATCAACTCATGTAGTTATGTTTACTAATATTCTTGTGTTTCTAAGTTTCAGATCATTAACAGGATATTAGTTGGTGATTAGCTTCAACAAGGAGTTTAGAAGCTTTCCATGTTGATTCCGGTGCCAAAGCTTAAAGATCATACCTTTGCACTTGGAGGATCATGCGTTTGGGATCGAGTCTACTTGAAGATGGAAGATCGACAAGAAGACTTAGGTATCCTAGTTTAGATAGAGTTTTTAGATCCATTTGCAAAGCTTAGTTTAGTTGATATGCTCAAGTGCACAAAACACACACATGTTTGGATATTGGTTTTTCGGTTTTTAGTTTAACCGATATGAGTTTTCATGAATAGTTTGATCAAAACAAGTTTACATGTTTTATATGTATATAGATGTGCTCTATATACATACATGCTTATATGACTTATACAAACTTAGTTTGACATACCTATTCATGTAGTTTTATGTTTTGGTATAAAACATATTTTTGTAATTAAAGACAAAAACTATGATATATTTGTTGAATGTGTATTTGACCTACGTCCATATGCATCATGCTTAATAATGTTCAAATATCATGTTTTTGTATTTCTATAAGTTTTTTAGGAAAATCAGATTTCCTATTGAAAAATCAAGTTTGACAAAAATACAAGTTTTGTTTTTGATAAAATTGGCAAGACACAAAAATGAATTGATATGTTGATATATTGTCTTGAAATTTTTATCACTTGTTTGAGTTTCAATATAAAATGATAAAACAATTTTTATGGTATTTTTAAAAGAGATAAAAGATTTTTATAAAATATTTTTCTAAATTTTCTGACCTTGTTTTTGTGCTGACAGGCTGGTCGGTCGACCCTGACGGTCGACCGCACCAAGGGCCGGTCGACCGTTTGGATCGACCGACGTGCACAGACGTGCACGTCTGTTAGGCACAGACACGGTCGACCGGGGACGGTCGACCGAGTTGAGAGCTCTGCTCTCGGGTTTTCTGGGTCGACCGGGCAGGTCGACCGCAGTTGCCCAACGGTCATAATTCTGACCGTTGGCGATCGACCGGACCGGTCGACCGGTGGCCTGTCAGGCTGCCACATCAGCCTAACGGCTAGTTTTGTATAGGGGCTATATAAACCCCATCTCTTTGGGGATTTTGGCCAAGTTTTTTAAGAGGAAAAATTTCAGTTTTCTGAGGTGTTTAAAAGAGTTTTAAAAAGAGTTTTTGGGCTTTAAAAACTTCTCATCTTTATTTGTTTTGGGTTTTGGAAAATCAAAGAAAACTAGGTTTTGGGATTTTGATTTGGTATTTCATTTTCTATCATATACAAGAGATTTCCCAAGTAGTTTTTCTTTATTGCTTGTTTTCAAAAACACTTTGATTCCACACTTGAGCTATATCTTCTATCCTAAACTATTAGGATCTTTGTTTTATGGAAAAAGAAAGAAAGAGAGAGTTTTGAGGTTGTTGTTTGTAACCTCTAAGTTGTACACCCTTATTCTTATTGTATCCCTCTTCGGTAGAGGTGATCGGGTGATTGGTTTGTATCCCTCAAGTGTGAGGTGATTGAGATTGGTTGTGAGCTCTTCGGTAGAGGTGTTGTGGTTGTTGTTTTGGCTACGGGCCTTATCCCTCTTCGGTAGAGGTGGATTGTGGTTGTATAGCCTCGGTGGCTTTGTAAAGGTTAAGAGAGGAGTTCGGTACTCCTATAGTGGATTGGAAATCCTACACGGTGGTGTAGGCGGGGATGTAGAGTTGGGTACTCGAACCTCGAAACAAATCTTTGTGTTAGCGTTTGATCCAATTTCTCTCAACTCTACTCTCTTTACTTTGTGCAAGCATCATTTCATTCAAGCATCATTCTTTCATTGCATACTTATCTTATACATTGCTTGTGTTGCCTTGCATCTCTTATATTGCAATTCATTCTTATATGCTTGGCTTGATTGTGTGTATTTCATATTGCTTGGATTGCTTGTGTGTGTGTGCCTAACTTATACTCATCCAACAAGAGCTTCACATAGCACCTCAACCCATTTAAAGGGGAATCAAGGGGAGTTAGTCCAGAGCCTCGCAAGGGGAATTCGGCTACACTTGTTGTATTGTATTAGTTTGTGCATAATTTGCATTAGCTTCCGCATTTAGCGCACTTAGTTTGCATTTAGTTTCTTAGATTAGCACTTACACCTATTCACCCCCCTCTAGGTGTTTTCACAGTTCACTGTAAAGATTATACATGTCCATTTTTAAGATGTTAACAGTTTAAAACCATGTTTAGTCCCAAGTAATGCAGTTATGTTGATGTCTTAACCTTCTTCATGAACTCATACATCAAATATTAATTTCTGATTGAAGTACAAGGAAAGGAAAGGATTTTCAGTCTTTACGACGCATCAGTTCTTTTCTATATGATTTAGAAACATCTATTGGACAAATATAGACAGGAGAGGATTGCCATTAGAAAAGGGCTAAGCTCTTAGCTGTATAATACTTGGTCTGTGGACATGTACGACGTGCGTGTAACATGCGTCTCAGGAACACAATTTGATTTATGAAGAAACAGATTATAGGAATCTTGTAGAAATCACTATATGACTGTTTACCAACAATGTATATTAATTATCAGGCAATCAAAATAAATCTCCCTCATGTGGGTCCTTGGGACCATGAAGGCCTTCACTAAAAGATCACTGGCTTGGACAATTCATGAATACATCAGGGTTATATGAATGCATTTACTTAGTCTATGATAGGATCACTCAGAACGCTTTGCTATCATGTTAGAGAACCACTTTGCACGAAGACTTCAGCTGGTGGGTTCGTGAAAATGATAAGAGGACAAACTATCAAATTGAACATTTGCTAGGCTTACTAGTGTGTGCCTGAGAGTTCCTAACCAGTTCAATGACTAACATCAACATGGAGGCAGTGGAATTTTCTGGTCACGTCTTACAGTCTGAGATTTAGGAAAACTTTGGCAGTGAGTTTCCAAATCTAGTCGTTATCTGAGACATTAAACTTGCTTAAAAGGCACCAATGGGGGTAAACAATGGTGAAAGTAACACTATGTCTTAAAAATTAATGTAATTTCAGGAAGGGACGCCCCCATGACCGGATCGACTGGGGCGACGCAGTGGAAATAAATCACATGACCTACAAGGCAATATGAAGAAGAGAAGAAAAAGATATTTCAAAATAGATAAAAAGGCAACAAATAATATAACGTAGTTCCACCGATCAAACAGATTGTGTGTACATTCATGGGAGAAGGGGGAGAAACTTTATTAAAACTTTAGGAAGTACAATAAGAATACTTACACGTCACGCTAAGAAGATTACAAGCCCTTGATGGTCGTTAAGAACAGCGAACCTTTGTGGCTAAGCTTCTCTCATGAATCTCTCACCTAGATGAATTACATCCTTAGGAATTACAAATTCATTGTATTCTCTTGGAATACATTGAAGGCCACCCCTAAAGGGTTATTTGTAGACTATAGAACTTTCCTACTTCTAAACAAACTCCATCAATACGAACAATCACCGCTTCAGAATAAAGAAAACTCGAATCCAACTCGGACTCAAAACAAATCCAGAAAAGAAAACTGTTAGATCCGACATTAGTCGACTAGGCCAGGGCATTAGTCGACTAATACATCCCAAATCCTAGTCGACTACCCTGACAAATCCTGAGAACCCCAACTCTCTGTTGGCCGAACCTAGTCGACTGTACAATGTATTAGTCAACTAATCCAGGTGATTAGTCGACTACTCTTGTGCACAGATTCTTGTACACGTCCGTTCTTTGATCTTTGAGTTTTCGTCTACCTTCACGACGTATTCATGTCATAATCCTAACAGAAATAACTTCAATAGCATAGTGTGTATCTTGATAGGGGCGTAGAAGGTAGGCAAGGTAATGAAATTTTCTAGAAAGACTAGAATATAATTGCTGTCTGGGATGTTTATCTTGCCTATACATGCATCAGTAGGCATTACACTTCCTTCTGCACCATCACTAGATGTTATAGAGCAGTATAGTCGAACTATGGATCAATGTAGATTAAAAAGTCATTTTAAGGTTACAAAACTTTGAATGCATCAACCCTTTCAGAATAGACTTCTGTATTTGCTGTATGAATTAAGCGTTAAACAATATCTAGAAGTGGGTTTTGATATGGTGTGTTTATGTTTAACATGGAACATCGTATTAACAGTACTGTGGTTAGAAGGCCATGTAGGGTGCGTAAATGAAACACTTTGATGATTGTCCATGTCAAAATCTGAATTCCTGTCACCCTCTTATCATACCTGCCAGTTCCTAAATCTTGTCATGACGAGAGGATCATCAATATCCGGCACAGGTGAGCTTCTTCACTGTGGACGATGTTAAATGCAGTTAGAGCATTGCCCACGATGTATCGCAGCAAACTAAGTTTCTGCATTGAAGAATGAAGAGAACTTTTTCTTCTCCATCATTCTTATTCAGTAATCCAAATACCAACCTTTCTCAGCGCAGATCTTCTGGCTACAGGAACCCGTTATATATTAACACTGCCTTAGCTGAAACGCAATTTGCTCATTGTTATGGTGCTTTTTCTCCATGATAATGGTTCTCTCTCTTAATTTGTAGAGTCTAGGATTCAGACCGAGCGTCTTGAATGCATTGACACTGTTCAGCTGCTATGTTCCTTATTCTAATAAGAGATTAATGCTTGTACAGTTTGTGAACTTCACCAAGATCATGTTTGCAAATATGGGAGAACAGAAAAAGGAGGCAGCTTTGCTCTCATGGAGATTCCTTCTCAGTATAGAGCCACCAAAGGCCCCAGATCCATGGAGTATGCTGGATCATGCTTTACAGTACTCATTTTACCTCATCAACAATTTGAGGATTGAACAAGTTGAGGATTGACTATTCCAGATTATTATTTTAATTTATTTTTGTTTTGTTTTGTTAATCTCAGAAAGCTAAGGGAAAAAGCAGGTGGAGAAAGAGTTCTTCCTCCTCCTCCTGAAGTAATGGAACGGGATAATCAAGCAGCAATGTCATATCCTTCTGCAGCTAGTCCTGAACCAATATGCTATAATATTCCCACAGAACAGGTATGATCTCTCTCCTGAACATTTTGCATTTGACTATGTTGGGTATCTTGTTTTAAAGGCCTGCCCTATTTGCTTAACAAATCCACGGAATATGCCATTTAAATGCGGGCATTAAGTTTTTCTTCGCCTTATTTGCACTAAACTCGATACTTTACAATAAATAAACAACTATTTGTTTTATGTAATAGAGATGCATTGCCTTTGGGATACTATGTAAATATCTCCTTAAACATGGCCTTGTAATGATCGGTTCACGGTTAAGCGAGGTTTCAGGTTCCTTAGATGCTCCAGTATTTGACTTTTTTTTTTTCTATCTTTTACAGTTTGAGCCGACTGGACTGCATTTGAATATAGCTTTAGATTCATAACATATACTCAGGAGTAAATTGCATGTTTGAAAACTTCATTTGTGAAAAGTCTTTAAAAAACCCCTGGAATTGAACGTTCAGATTTACATTTTGACTGGTTATGTAATCCTTTTGCGGTTGCAAGGTTGTGGTTTTAATCTATTGAAATTTTTGCTGGAGAATTTTAGTTCTTTGAAGAATGGATGGATATTTGTACATCTGGAGATAAAAGCTGCGTAAAAGTTGTGATTAAGAACTATAACCAAAACATTGATATTACTCCTCAAGGTACAAATTCTTTGTTGTTATGACTATAAGAAAAAGATGAGGGATCGTCACATCTGTCTTTCAACTGAATCCATTGTTAGAATTAAGAATATACTCAAAGATTCATGAAGATCAAATAACCCAAGGATCTAGAATCCATACATCTCAAGGAAAAAAAATCTCAAATGCATATACATATAAATACATACCTGAAGCCATTAGCGGAATAGTGAAGGCATGTTGATGAAGATCCAAAACCTTTCCTTGATCCTTGCAAACCCTAATTGCAAACTCCTTCTTCTCTCTGTCTCTTTCTCTTTTCACAAACCCTAACACAAATAATGATGGAACCCCACAAAAGGAGGGTTGTTTTCTTTTCAAGAGGAGAGAAGTGGGTCTACAGTTGCAATTAATCACATATGATAAAAACACCCATCATGGCCCTTAATATCACACATGATTATTAAACCTTATACAAATGTAACTTTAATATTTGGGCATACATGATATCAGTTAGGCTTTAATTATGGAATCTAATAATAAATATAAGGGTAGTGGGCCACCTTAATGTGAGATTAACATTCTCCCACTTGGACCACTAGCCGATTATGATAAAAACTTTGGAAAACAAACAAAAAGACTCATTTCAAAAACATTTTTACTCCATTGGATTCCATACTGAAAAAAAAAACTTTGACACGTGATTACGAATTTAAAAAATAATAACTGATAAGCCCAAATAATTAATTACTGTAATACTGCAATTAGCTTGGACCATCAATGTGAGTCATAGCGGTTATACAACATCTATGTCATACTCCCTTCTACGTACCACAACATTGATAACCCTTATTAATTGAGTCCATAACCAAAATGACCCCTGTAATTTGTCTTGTCAAGACATTTCCTGTTTAACAAACATCCATACATAATATGTGCACACATAATTGGATAACAGGAAATACAGAAACAAACTTTTATTGCGCAATAGTGTCAATTACATAAGTACCAAAACATACATTACAGATTACTCAAAAGACCCATTCTAATAACATGTTCTTTGAATGTCTTTGGAGGTAATCCCTTGGTCAATGGATCAGCAACCATTAAAGTGGTACTTATATTCTCAATAGACACCTTTTGTTTCTGAACTCTTTCTCTAACCACCAAGTACTTAACTTCCATGTGTCTGGAACCACTAGAGTACTTTCCATTCTTAGAGAAGAAAACGGCTGCTGTATTATCACAAAATATCTTCAGCGGCCTGGCAATAGAATCAACTACACCAAGTGCTGAGATAAAATTACGTAACCATAATGCATGATTCGTGGCCTCAAAACAAACTATGAACTCAGCCTCCATCGTGGATGAAGCAGTGATAGACTGCTTTACACTCTTCCACGAGATTGCCCCACCTGCCAGCATGAAAATAAAGCCTGAGGTAGACTTCCTGCTATCTGGGCAACCAGCAAAATCTGAGTCCGAATAGCCGATCACTTCTAACTGATCTGATCTCCTATATGTGAGCATATAAGTCCTTCGTCCCTTGAAGATACCGCATTACTTTCTTTGCCAATTTCCAGTGCTCCATTCCTGAATTACTCTGGTATCTTCCTAACATCCCAACAGCAAAACTGATATCTGGCCTGGTACAAGTATGTGCATACATCAAGCTCCCAACAGCTGACGCATACGGAACTTTCTACATTTGACCCTTTTCTAAGTCATTTCTAGGACACTGGCTCCCACTTAATTTGTCACCCTTCATAATGGGTGCACAACTGGCTGAACATAATTCCATATAAAATCTTTCCAAGACTCGATTGATATAACCTTTCTGAGACAGTCCTAGCAATCCTCGAGATCTATCCCTGAAGATCTCTATGCCAATAACATAAGCTGCCTCACCTATATCAACCATCTTAAAGTTCTTGGTAAGATAGTCTTTAGTTTCATACAGCAAACCAATATCACTACTGGCTAACAAGATATCATCCATATATAGAACCAAAAAGATAAACTTGCTCCCACTGATCTTCAGATATATACACTGATCAACAGTGTTTTCTGTAAATCCGAAAGAGGTAATGGTATCATTAAACGTTATATACCATTGCCTGGAAGCTTGTTTCAATCCGTATATGGATTTCTTTAATTTGCAAGCCAAGTGTTCTTTTCCTTTCTTTGCGAACCCTTCAGCTTGTTCCATGTAAATTTTCTCATCCAAATTTCCATTCAGAAAAGCTGTTTTCACATCCATTTGATGTAACTCTAAGTCATAATGAGCTACAAGGGCCATGATGATTCTAAAAGAGTCCTTCTTTGATACTGGAGAGAAGGTTTCTTTATAATCAATGCCTTCTTTCTGAGTGAAACCTTTAGCCACAAGTCTGGCCTTATATCGTTCGATATTGCCTTTGGAGTCGCGCTTGGTCTTAAAGACCCATTTACACCCGACTTTCTTACAGTTATTAGGCAATTCGACGAGATCCCAGACTTTGTTTTGGTCCATAGATTTCAACTCTTCATTCATAGCATCAATCCATTTACTAGAATCATTGCTTTCAATGGCTTGTGAAAATGAAACTGGATCTTTATTAATCCCAATATCAAAATCAGATTCCTGTAGATACAACACATAATCATCTGAAATGGCAGATCTTCTTTCCCTTTGAGATCTCCTCAAAGCTGCCGGTTGTGGTGGTCCTACAACATTTTTAATGGCGATATCCTCATGAAATGGTGAACCATTACCATTATGTTGTTCTGGTAACTCAGCTTGATGATCAAGCTGAGGGACAACAATTTCTCTTGAAGGAAAGGGTATTGGGATATTTACCCTTATCACTTTAAGATCCACCTTTCTTGGTTCATCACTCCCATTAATTTCACCATTCTCAAGGAATCTGGCATTACCAGTTTCAACAATTCTTGTACTATGGTTAGGATAATAAAATTTGTACCCTTTAGACTTATCTGGATAACCAATGAAATACCCAGATATGGTCCTTGAGTCTAATTTCTTTTCTTGTGGATTATATATTCTAGCCTCTGCTGAACAACCCCAAACATGTAAGTGTCTTAAACTAGGTTTCCTACCAGTCCACAACTCGAAAGGAGTTGTTGGGACTGCTTTACTAGGAACCCTGTTCAAGATATACATAGCAGTCTTTAAGGCTTCATTCCACAATGAATTAGGTACATTAGAGAAGCTCATCATACTCCTAACCATATCCATAAGTGTTCGGTTTCGCCTTTCAGCAACACCATTCTGCTGAGGCGTACCTGGCATTGTATATTGAGCACAAATACATGCTTTTCTAGAAATTTGGCAAATGGGCCAGGATTTTGTCCTGACTCATCATATCTTCCATAAAACTCACCACCTCGATCTGATCTTATGATTTTAACTTTTCTATCTAATTGTCTCTCGACTTCTGTAATGAACACCTCAAGGATGTCAACAGCCTGAGACTTTTCATGAATTAGATATACATAACCATAACGAGACAGATCATCTATAAAGGTAATGAAGTATCTCTCTCCCGTAAAACATGGAATAGAGAGTGGTCCGCAAATGTCTGTATGAATAATCTCAAGAAGCTCTTTACTTCTTGTGACACCTTTCTTGGTGTGTTTGGTTTGCTTTCCTTTTATGCAATCCACACAAACACCAAAATCAGTGAAGTCTAGGTTATCCAAAATCCCATTCTTCACTAATCTTTCAATTCTATCCCTGGAGATATGCCCCAGTCGTCTACGCCACAAGATAGAGGATTTTTTCATTAATTAAGCCACGTTTAGAACCAACATTTGAATGCAGGGTTAAAAGAGATTGTGCAAACTCATCATTCAAGGAAATTTTATATAAACCATCACATAAAATTCCATGTCCAACCGACATTGAATTAAACATTAAATTGAGTTTTTCACAACTGAATAAAACTGAATATCCAACAACATCTAATTTGGATAATGGCATTAAATTCCTAGAAATCGAAGGTACATAAAAAGTGTCAACAAGATCCATCTGATGACCCGTCTCTAAGAGTAGTCGATAAGTTCCAACATACTCGACCTCCACTTTGAGACGGTCCCCATAAAGACAAATCTTTCACTTTCCTTCGGTTTCCTGGTTGTAAGGAATCCCTGCATTGAATTAGTTATGTGAGTTGTGGCTCCAGAGTCAATCCACTAAGTATTAGAAGGAACTTCAGTAAGATTTGATTCATAACATACAAAAGAAAGATTCATACCTTTCTTTTCGAACCAAGCCTTTCTCTTGTTGCAATCCTTCTTCACATGTTCTTTTCTGTCACAAAAGTAACATTTGACAGTGAAAGTCCTTCCATGACCCTGGCTACTTTCCCCAGGTTCATTCCCTTTCTTTGGTGGAAAACTCTTACCTCTTCCATACTTTCCCTTCTTATGGATAGCTCCTTGAGTTACTGCCAACACTGAGTGATGTCCTTCTTGCCTCAGTCTCACTTCTTCTTGAACACACATACTAGTCAGCTCATTCAGATTCCACTTATCCTTATGAGTATTATAGTGAATCTTGAATGGTCCAAACTGAGGAGGAAGTGAGTTGAGGATGAACTGTACCAAGAAGGATTCATCCACTTTCATTCCCAGTGTTCCTAACTTGGCAGCTTTATCAGTCATATTAAGAATGTGTTGTTGGACTCCTCTACTACCATCATATTTCATGGTAGTTAGTTCAGCCATAAGGGTGCCAGCTAATGACTTATCAGCAAATTTAAACCGGTCTTTTACAGCAGTTAAAAGTTCTGATGCATTAGTAGTTTGAGGGAGTGAAGTCTTGATATTGTTGGCAATGGTCATCTTAATGAATATGAGACTGAGTCTGTTCGACCTTTCCCAGGCTTTGGCATGACTAACCTGATTTGCTGTACTTTCAGCAGTGATTTCCTCAGGTTTCTCAACTAGTAGAGCCATGTCAAGATCCAGTACACCCAGTGTGAATTTGACATGTTCAAACCATTCAGAAAAGTTTGTACCATCCAGGACTGGAATGCTAGTTGCATGAGAGTGAAGGGAAGTGGGAACGTTCACTGAAACAAAATAGGACAAGCTCACATTAAGGACTCGAATCAATACAAAAACTTTAAATTTTATGAAGATGAACTATTGATATCACTTTGATTTCTCCTTTGGGCGAAACCTAAGCATATCCAGCGTTCACTCTACAGGTGAGAACTTTTATCACCTATGTAGGTCTAATATAATTTATGCCACTTAGACAGTAAGTCATGTTACCTTTGGGTATCCAATTCTACACCACTAAGTTGCATAAATTACACTACGCTACCCGGTTCATAATTATTTGAAAGAGACTTTCTTTTGGGCAAGTCCCAATCTCCTAAGTAGAACCTCCATCGAGAATATTATTGTCTTTAATGTCACCCTCATTGACAAGTCCTTTATGTAGTTGTATATTCATAAGGCTTACTAATATAGGTCACTTTGGCAACTGCTAAATCAATAAACCGTATGAATACAAAACTAACCAATAATATTCTCTACCCTTTTATTTGAGTAATCCTATAATACTCCAATTTTATTACTTGACCAATATCAATCAATATTAACACAATAACATTAAATGTGTAACATACAATTATGATTGAATTCAAACAACCATTAGTCGACTGGTCAAGGTAAGTCTAGTCGACTAAGGCCAAGTCAAGTCGACTACAAAAGGAAGACTAGTCGACTTGGGTCAAGTCTAGTCGACTATAGAGGAAAGATTAGTCGACTACAAAATAAGAGGTTAGTCGACCAAGGGCAAGACTAGTCGACTCCTGCAGGAAGGCAACTCTCGGTTAACCTGTTAGTCGACTTGGGAAAAGGGTTAGTCGACTATACACATTATTAGTCGACTAATCAAAATGTCAAGTTGACTAAACAGTAAAAACAGAGAGTTCTCAACTTTCTGGAAAGAGACTTAGTCGACTGGTGTTTCGGGCAAGTCGACTAACAGTCGACGAAACAGTTATCAAATGCGGTTTCTGTTTCGACGACTGAACCCATTAGAATATGAAAAATTAGGGTTCTATTACTGAATTTTGATCCCAATTAATTGCACAATTAGAGGAATATTAATAGAATATTAAGGCTACTAAATCCTCTTAAAAGTCTACAATTAAATGATCAAAAATTTGATTTTTGAACTGTTAATCAAAAAAACCCTAATTTCCCATAATCTTAATTCTGAAATGTATTGATTCTTAAACAAAGCTCTGATACCAAATGTTAGAATTAAGAATATACTCAAAGATTCATGAAGATCAAATAACCCAAGGATCTAGAATCCATACATCTCAAGAAAAAAAATCTCAAATGCATATACATATAAATACATACCTGAAGCCATTAGCGGAATAGTGAAGATATGTTGATGAAGATCCAAAACCTTTCCTTGATCCTTGCAAAACCTAATTGCAAACTCCTTCTTCTCTCTGTCTCTTTCTCTTTTCACAAACCCTAACACAAATAATGATGGAACCCCACAAAAGGAGGAGGGTTGTTTTCTTTTCAAGAGGAGAGAAGTGGGTCTACAGTTGCAATTAATCACATATGATAAAACCACCCATCATGGCCCTTAATATCACACATGATTATTAAACCTTATACAAATGTAACTTTAATATTTGGGCATACATGATATCAGTAGGCTTTAATTATGGAATCCAATAATAAATATAAGGGTAGTGGGCCACCTTAATGTGAGATTAACATCCATGCTAAAATCAGCCTCCGATCTTCAGTGTTGCGTAGAGAGACCATATCTTTCTAAGTCGCGTAAATTTGCGCTGAAGGATGACTGACCACAATATTGCATGCTTGTCATGTTTTCTATGACACTAAAAAAAAAACTAGCGGCATGCATCTATCAAGGGAAATAGTGTGACATTTTACCCAGTCACCACTATTGTGAGATAACTGTTTCAACTGCTTTCCTTGTATTCATTACATATCACAATTCTGGCATTTCGTCAATACTATAGAGCAATGGGGGAAAATATTGCATGTTAGCATACTTTATTTTTTGTGGTGCATTTCTCAAAGACAATATGTATGTGCTTATGTTACTAGAGTAGTTTTCACTAGCTAAGAATTCTACCTTTCAATTTGTTAAGTTTAATGGATTAAGATTATGAGTCGGCTGATATTGCTTCTCATTTTGCTTTTCCCTGCTGTTAAGACCTGCAAGGATTGTGGCGCAACGTTGTCGACATGCCCCATGTGCCACGCACCCATAAAATCACGCGTGAGGCTGTTCTCTTAGACGAGCTGACTTGTTGAGCAATGGCAGGCAGTTTATGGTTGCCTACTGTAATGCAGTTTGGTATCAACCATTTTTGTAATCATTTTTCTTTTCGTTTCTTGTCCTCTCTCTTCCCCCTCATTCTTTGGAGCAATCAGTATCTTGGGAGATCCAGCCTCTTGAGGGTGATTCTGAAGGTGGAATACCTGTAGATAGCAGCAACAAACGTGTGCCTTGAGCATGTAGCAATTGGTTGACAAAACTATAATAAATCCTGTACAAGTTCATAAGCCTTCCCTGTGATCATGTCAGAATAAGCGGAATGGCTCCAAGGGTGTAATATGTCTAATATCTTCTTGAAGAATTGAGATGTATCAATGTAAGATGTTAGTTGAAATTTGTAAATTTCTCCAGTGAATTTGCATCCGTTGTATTACTTGCCTCATATCAGGAGGGTGAAATTATTTGAGAAAGTTGTGGATACTGACAAACGGCACGGAAAAAAAAATCTATGAAAATTATAATGCTTCTGGTTTGTTGTTTTTGTTTTTCTGTTGTTATCTGTTTGCTTAATAATTAATTTGATGTGACCCTTGAGCCTAATTTCTGTGTACGCAATAGGTGAAAATTAGGATCAAGAGGGAATAGCATAATGAAAGTACATCTAGATGGGGGTGAATAGGTGTACAGCTAATCTAATGACAAATAATACAGAATTTAAAAACTAATGTAACACACTTAGTGTAAGCAAAGAGTGTAGCCGAATTCTCGGTGAAGGGTTCTGGACTATCTCCTCAAAATTCCTCTAAATAAGAGTTGAGTTGCTATATGAAGCTCTCTTGATTTAACACAAGTATGGGCACACAAGCAAACCAAGCATGTATATGACATGAACAATATGAACAATGCACAATGTAAGAGAGAGAGAGAGAGAGTTAGAGATAGTGGATCAAACGCGAACACAAGGATATGTTTCGAGATTCGAGCACCTAGCTCTACGTCCCCGCCTTCACACAGAAGGATTTTTACTAACTCGTCCACGCAGGACGTCCCACATAAGGAACCTCCACTGAGGATTGGGGCAAATGCAACTTGGGAGTACACAACTCCTCTCTCAACAGTCAACAAAACAACCTCTACACTTAGAGGCAAGGTACAAAGCCAAATAAGATCAACCTCACAATTGAGGGATAGGCACTTAGCCAAACAATCAACCTCTCACTAGAGGGATACTCAATCACCACTTCCACAATCGCCTCTCACTAAAGGGATATCAACACAATCACCTCTCACTAGAGGGATATCACAAAGTATAGAAGGTTACAATTTGATGATTTCAAAGACCAAAAACCAATTCTTTTTCTCACTAAAACAAGATCCTAATAGATAGGATAGATTGATAAGCTCAAGTGTGAGAAAGTAAGGAGTTTGGAAATCAAAATCACAAATAAAAACTCTTGAGAAAACTTTTAGAATAGATATAAAAATGAAGATCAAAAACCAATCCCAAAGACTTCTCCTTTTCTTGATTTTTTCACCCTTTTAAAAAAAAATAAAGATCAAATCTTTTGACACAAAAACTCTTTTAAAAAATTTGCTAAAAGATAGAAAATTTTGCTCTCTAAAAACTTGGTAAAAACAGCTCAAGAGGAGGCAAATTTATAGCCCCTCAAAATCTGCCCGTTGGCAGTCTGGCAAAGGGCAATTTTGCCCTTCCGGTCGACCGGCCAACGGTCAGATTTCTGACTATTGTGCCTCCGGTCGACCGCCCGGTTGACCGGGACGTGAAAGGATCAGCTAATTTTATGTTTGGAATGGAAGAAGGATTCAGAGAATTATTTTTCGAAAAACCTTGCTATAAATTGCTGGCTATCCTGTTGAATGAGACAAGCTAAATCTAAATCTACCAAGGGGTGGATTTGTAGCCAGTCTTTGTGATAAATTAACTCAAATTAACAAACGCATTATATTACTTTAGCTATTCGACTGGTTACAAAGGGTTAAAAGCTCCTCTTAACAAGCTTCTCTTAACTCTTTCTTTCACCCATTGTGCAACTTCTCTAGCCCCTCTACTGTGAGGTATAACAAGAAAAATATTAAAGCTTAATTTGTTTGCATAACATGGGCTTTCTTTAAAAAAAAAAAAAAAACCCCTTTTTCATCAGTTCAACTATTAGCGTACATCAAAATGAGATAAATGCTGAAATATTTCACTAAATTTTATGTTGCAAACAAGCCAGATACTAAAGGCTTGTGAGCTACATGCATCTCAACTGCATCTTCACATTGTGGATATTCTCCTGCAGCTACAATTACAGTGAGGAATCACTCTGGCTGAAGTTACAGTTTGTTTCTAATAGGATGTATTATACAGCAAACAATAGTTAACCCATCAGCCTTGTTACACTGGATGAATAACTTTTTCCTGCAAACAATTAAGGCGGACGCTGAAACCCAATTGGTATGCAGTTAGTATGCACAGCCCTGCAGGTCCTGATACATGATGCAGAAATTGCACATTGAACCCTATGCGGTAACTTTGGTATCCTGCCGCTGAACTTTGAACAATATACAATCGCAGTGTGCATACTCAACAGCAACAATCAAAGCTCGACATGATGGGCAGCTGCAGTAGTCAAATAAGCAATTGATTGTTACCGTCACTGGCCAGCAACTCTTGGTGTATACCCAAGATACCTTCATCAGCGCCATCTTAACAGCAGAAGACGTATCCATCAGAAACTAGATCCTTTATATGATAAGTGGATCAGGCCTATTGCATAGCACCAGGGAGGGTTTCAAAAGTTCCACCGATCCAGCTGCATCTTTGCTTCAGCCATTTCTTTTTGTGCTTTCTTTCGCCAATAGAAAATGGGACAATCCCGACTGACAAAGAAACATAGATCAGCTCTGATGAACTCAGGTACGATGAAGCAAATTACAGTTGTGGAAATAAAATGGAAAACCTTGTGCATAACACATCTTGGTGGAGTGAGCAGCTGACATTCTTGGCATTGTGTCCACAGCCTCCCAAAAAGCATCTCTAACTCACGAACTGTAAAAACAATGAAAAACTCTCTGACATATTTTCACATTGACTGTAATAAGGAATCTTGACAAACAAACAGTCTTATAATGTTGACCACAGATGGGGAAGGTTTCAGGTGTTAATCAACACAAAGTAACTCTTAAATGAACTTTCTAAAGGCAGCCCCCAGAGGCTGAAACCTACTCAAAAAATATGTTGTCTTTCAAAGTGAATACATGAGGACCTTATATAGGCTACAAAATTGTATCTCTCTCCTAATTCAACTCTGGATTTCAAGATTAACTCCTAAAAATATTAAAAGCCTAAATGAAAGTAAAAATCAAAATACAAAGACGAGAGAAAATAGAAACCCTACTACTGCTAAGATTACAAAACTTCTTCATGAATAAAATTTGCTTTTAGAGCTAAATAGTCATGCTTCTCAAGTCTCCTTGGGTATACTTTTCAAACTTTTGAATTGAGCTTTGACGGTAGCTTTGACGACTTTACAATATTCACATCATTCTCCCCAGATTGGAAAGAACCCGACCTTGTTGAGTTTGAGTTTGAGGAAGAACTCTGATATTTGCTCCAATATGTCAGGATCAATCTTTTGCAGCTCATTTCAATCTATCCATGAATCATCTATTAGTGGTTTTTTTTCCATCGAACCAAATACTTACGAGTCCCACCATCTTTGGTGATGAAAATTTCATCATCCACAATTTTATCAATTTGATACACTGTAGTAGTAATATATTTGAAAATGGTTGAAGGGAAGATCTTATAAATAAGCTTATCTAGTGAGTTATTAGGGTTAAAATTAGGCCCCTGTAATCCACTAGGTTTTTAATATTGAATGTAGAACTGATATCAAAACCTCGAGGAAGATCAATAACATAAGCATTATTATTTAACTTCTTTAAAATCTTAAATGGACCAGCACTACGAGCATATAATTTCTTAACAGTTCCCGGTGAAAATCATTCTGGATGAATCCGTATATTTACATAATCACCAACATTAAAAGTTTTAAATCTTTAACTTATGTCAGCTCTTAGCTTATAGTTGGTGTTACTTTGAACAATTTTATTCATAACTTTCTTGTGCAAATCGTACACATATGCTGCAAATGATGATGTAGACTCTGATGCTTTAATATGACCAGACATAAGAATAAGGTTTATGGGTTGTCCAGGTCTAAAATTATAAACAATCTCATGTGATTTTCCTGTAGTCCTACCCACAGCTGTATTGTATGCAAATTCTACAGTTGCTAGTTTAAGATCCCAACTTCTCATATATTCACCAATTAGTGTTCGCAATAAATTCCTAGACTCCTATTGACAACTTTGGTTTGACCATCAGTCTGAGCATGAAAAACAGTGAAGAACTTCAGTTTCGTGCCTAACATGTGCCAAAGTATTTTTCAAAAGTAACTCATGAATTTCACATCCCTATCGGAAACAATGGTTTAGACAAACCATGCAATTTGATAACACCATCAAAGAATATCTTAGCAACTTTAAAAGCATCGACGTTCAAGAACAAAGAAGAATATGTGCCATTTTTTAGAAATAATCCACAACAACTAAAACAGAATCATGTTTTCTCAAGATTTTCGATAAACCTAACACAAAATTCATACTCACATCTTGCCATGGACAATTTGGGACGGAGAGTGGAGTGTACAAACCAGTGTTTTGTTTTTGTTTAGCTAGTTGACAAATGTAACATCTACCAACATGCTTAACCACACCGCGTTTTAAACTAAGCCAATAGAACCTATAATCGACAGTTTTTATGGTCTTCTCATTTCCAAAGTGTCCTCCAGCTAGACCGCCGATATACAATTTTCAAACAAGAAATTCTCTAAGAGAGGTTCTTAGAATACATAGCTTATGGCCTAGAAACAAATATCTATCATGCAGAACAAATTCATAACTTCTCGTGTAGTTCCATCTTTTAATTCCGCTTATATCTCAGGAAAATCAGGACATGACTCAAACTCAGTTTTCAATCTCTCAAAACTATTTACAACAGTTGATATCTTAATCAAAATGAACACTAGACGGCTGAGAGCATTGGTGGCTTTGTTTTCAACTCTCGCCTTATGATGTAAAGTGAATGTATAGTCCTGTAAGAACCCCAATCCAATGACCATGTCTAGTATTCAACTTCTTTTGGGAGTAGATGTACTTCAAAACCTCATGGTTAGAAAAGAGAATGAATTCTTGCAGTGGCAAATATGTCGCCAATAACAAAATGCTTCGCATAAAACTTAGGTAGATTACTTTTGCTTTGCGTTATTCAGTTTTTCACTAAAGTAAGCAACTTAATGCCCTTCTTGAGTTAAGACTCCACCTATACCTATGCCGGATGCGTCACATGCTACTTCAAAAATCTTTAAAAAAGCAGGGAGACGCATAACTGGGGCACTGATTATTCTTACCTTAATCTCGACAAACGCTTTAGCAGCAACGTTAGACCATGCAAACTCATCTTTTTCTAGACATCCGTAATCAGAGCCACGACAGTGTTGAACCCTTTTATAAACCATCGATAGAAGTTAGCAAGTCCGTGAAAACTCTCACCTCACGGATAGTCTTTAGTTCCGGCCATTCCTCAATGGCTCACTTTTTCGGGATCCGTAAAAACTCCGTTCGAAGAAACTACAAATCATAAAAAGTGAACTTGTGTTATATGAAAGGCACACTTCTTCGGATTAGCATACAATTTTTTCTTTCAACACAGTACAAACTTGACGTAAGTGGTTTAAATATTGCTCATGAGAGCGGCTACAAATGACGATATCATCAAAGTAAACTAAAAGAAATTTTTCCATAAATGGTCGTAATACTTGAGCCATCACTCGCATAAATGTACTTTGAGTGTTGGTCAACCCAAAAGGTATAATCATCAGCGGTCTTCCATTTATCTCCGAACGAATGCAGATTTGGTGATAACCACTCTTAAGACCGATGATGATTATACCTTCTGAGTTGACCAACCTTAAGATCTATCTTAGAAAAGATTGTGACACCCAACATCATATCTAACATATCATCCAACCTCGAATAGAAAAGCGATATTTAACTGTGATCTTGTTAATCGTCTTACTATCCACGCACATACGTCATGATCCATCTTTCTTCGGCGTAATAACACGGAGACTGCACATAGGCTCATGCTTTCTCGAATGAAACCCTTATCTACCAATTCATCGACTTGCCTCTTGAGCTCAGCATGCTCAGTCAAGTTCATTCCCTAATGTGGCAAGTTTGACAGACTTGATCTGGGTATTAGATTGATAACATGTTGGATGTCACATCGATGATAATTTATTCGGACATCACTAAACTTCTCAATCACAGGGGTAACTTCAGGAAGAATAGCACTATTTGACATCTTAACCGCTTCTCTAGCAGCTAGGATCATGCATGGAGCACCATTCTTGAGTTCTTGATTAAGTTCTATCGCACTGATCAAATTAACTCCTTTTGACTTCTTCGGTGCATTAGATTTAGGATTTTTAGCTATAGGTCAGTAAGGTGTCAATTTAATCTTCTTACCCTCGTACTCAAATCGACATCATATTTGATCGACCATGAATGGTAACATCATTGTCGTAGAGCCATGGTCATCTTAGAATGATTTAATCTACGTCCATTGTAACCACATCACACCATATCATGTCTTTATAAACATCAAACTCGACAAGGTGTTTCACGTCTAGGGTCGTGGAGTTGATCATGACACCTTATACGAAGAGGGATGAGGTACAACTTTCAAGCCAACCTTTTCGATCATCTTAGACAAGACCGCATTGACGTAACTTCCACTATCCACAATCACTTTTCAATTCTTCCCTTCTACCCTAGTGTGTGTGTGTGTGTGTGTGTGTGAAAGATGGAAGTTTTTCTCCAATCATCCGTCTCCGCAGACTGTGAGAATGCACATCAGACGACAGATATGTAATCGAGTTGAATATAATTACATTCAGTATCAAAACCTTCTTGGTCATAATCGGAATCATCATCTTCGTCTATGTCTGGATAATATGTAACTTTCTCGTCATCAGACTCAGAAGCTTTTGTGGGAACTCTGTTAACGAAGGTGATCTTCATTTTGCTAGAACAATTAGTGGCGATGTGACCGTAACATTGACATATATAATACTTAGTGGAGGCACTAAATTTGAAAGAAGTTTGCTCAGGGGCTTTGCCACAATCATCACTTTGTTTACTTTGAAATCGTTCGTTCGGGAGGAGGATTGGGTGCTAGGCTTATTCTACTGAGAAAAGGAAAAAGTTCTAGACACACTCGATTTTGAATTGAAACTCTTAGTGTTTAGTTAAACCTAAGAAAATCTAAATTTTGAACTATGGTACGACATTGCTTTAAATCTCGGCCAATATACCGGTATATCGGCTGAGATATCGATATTTTATTCAAAACGATAAAATAAGTGCAAAATTTTACTGAATATAGTTTTGGACAAATATGGGCCGATATATCGCATATCTGAGATGAATATATTTGATATATCGCCACGTGACGCATTGGAGAAACTTCCACAAACGCATTTGAGGAGCTTCTACAAAAAGTAAGTATTTCCTGTAAGTCAATGACCCTAAACTTTCTTTAAATAGTTTCATATGATTTATGTAGGCAACCACATGTATATTCTTCATCTGATATGATGTCTGAAATGATGTCCGGTATTTGTATTTAGTACCATATCGCGATATATCACCCGATATCCGGTATATAATTTTGTAAACTAATATATCGCTAGTATCCGATATTTAAAACACTAGGTGTAGGCTTTCTCTAACTATGTGACTCTTCTGACTAGCAGTTTGGTTCGCAAGTCTTCTCTAAGTCTGACTCTAAACCTAGAAAGGATTTGAGTTTGACCTTCTTTACTAAAGGTATTGTAAGAAACCCATCGAATTTTGCAACGTACTCCTTTGCTGATTTATTGCCTTGAATGTATTGATGCCTGTAGTGGCAGTTTCCGACCTCCCTGTGATTGTGACAAGTGTCCATCCAGCCCCAAACAGGTGCGTGACACGTGGCTGCTTTCAGAACATTTCTGCAAGAGTCTCCGGTCAATTCAAACTCCAAACGGATTAGGTAGTTAGAAGGAGATAGATTGGGTTATGAGAATCTCTATTCCTACGCCAAATCTCTATTTGAATTCGACAATTACGGCTCGAAAACATATTATCTATATCTACAGTGGGACACAGACTACCAGATGGAGAAGAACACTCATTCATTCAATTCAAAGCAGAACGTTCAGCTCTAGCCGCCTCTGAGAGAAGGAAACTTAATGTTTAAACAGAGCTGGACTTTGTAGCCTTATCCAACCGATACCACCTGTATAAATAACTGACCCCTTCTAACGTGAAAGGGGGTCGATTAATCGACCAACCAACTAATCAAGCCAGAAACCCTAGCACCAGAGAAACCCCCTTGTAATCGCCATTATCATAGTAGAACTTCTCTCCCTCTCCGCGATTTTTTTCCCATTTGGTTTTTCCACGTAAATCTCTGTGTTTGCGGTGCATTTTATGTGATTTACTTTTCACGTCTCCACAAATCTAGTGGGTGGATTAATTTCTTAGGAATTATCTACTGCATTTGATGCTCTTTCATTAAGAGCATTGAGACCATACTCTTGAGATCTCCACATTCAATACCCTACTCCTTCCACAAAATACCCTCACACAACAATCATGGAGCACAAGAATGTGACCTGTCATGATGTCAATGCTCCTGACGAAATCGATCCATCTGCTCTATCCCGCGGACAACTCGTCTAGATGGTGATCGACCTGCGCAACGGTTAGGCGAACAGCGGGCAATGACAGAGCGCAAGCGAGAACTGGTCGTCATCCATCACGATACCGCAGAACGCGAGCGAGAGGTGATAATGCAGGTCAACTATCAATTGCTCAAGCAGATAAAGGTTTTTTGAGAAACGCAATAAGTCATCGAGTTGGGTGCCAGGAAGACTCAGGTGGACGCCTCCTCCGAGGTCAACCAACATCCCACAACTCTGACCGACCTACATTTCAAGCTAAACAAATGCGCTCCCAAGTAACCTCTCCGCATAAGGAACCCGAAAGCCTTCGAGCTAATAGCTCACGAAAACGTGCAATGGTACATCACGCCCCAACCCGCAAGGAGAATGCTTCCCCAACAACTACGAAGACCAAGGACACCTCAGTCTTCACCCCCTGAGCTGCCGATTGACCAGATCCTGCATGTCATCAAGCATCAGCCATGGGTGAAACTCCCCAAGCCAACCAAGCACGACACAGATTTCCTGGAAGCAGAGAATGTTCCTTCCATCGCAGTCGGGGATATGCCACCCTCCCTTGTTGGGCCCTCAAAAGACACCTCGAGGACCTAGTTCAACGTGGATACCTGGACAAGTTCATTCTCAAACTGGAGGAAGATCCAGAGGTCGGAGAGGCCCCATCTGAGACCGCCGACTAAAGCGCTCACTCATCCCGGCACCATTCGGGACAAGAAGATCCCCGACAGACAACGGTTCCTTACCCGAAACGATACTACGTGTTAAAACCATATAATATCCAAAAAAAATTTATGCAGATTCTTTTATTTTGATGTTCAATATCTTCTTCAAGTACGAAAAGACTGGCAACAGCCTATACAGAACCTACACTAACGGCTATATAGGAAAAATAGCCTATACGGGTCTTGCCTCTGACGACTATCCCTTGGGGAGCCCCCTGAAAGACGGAGACTCGCCCACAATAACTGCTCAAAGTCAGCCTATACGGGTCTTCACCCTGACGGCCGCCTGAGTGAGTCAACAGCCTATACGAGTCCTACCCTGATGACTGAATGAGAAAAACAGCATATACGGGTCCTACCCTGACGGTTATCCCTCAGAGAGCCCCCTGAAAGACGGGGACTCGCCCACAATGACTGCTCGAAGTCGGCCTATATCGATCTTCACCCTGACAGCCACCCGAGTCAGTCAACAGCCCATACGGGTCCTACCCTGACGGCTACATGAGGAAAAATCCTATACGGATCCTGTCCTGATGGCTATCCCTCGGGGAGCCCCCTGAAAGACGGGAACTCACCCACAATGACTGTTCGGAGTCAGCCTGTACGAATCTTCACCCTGACAGTCACCCGAGTGAGTCAACAATCTATACGGATCCTACCCCCTGACAGCTATCCCTCAGGGAGCCCCCTAAAAGGCGAGGACCTGCCCATAATGACTGCTTAGAGTTGGCCTATACCAGTCTTCACCATGACAGTTACTTAAGTGAGTCAACAGCCTATACGGGTCCTACCTTGACGACTATCCCTCAGAGTCCACCAAAATACAAAGATCCAAGGCATCACACAAAAGCATCAAGAACAGTGATTCAACATCCAACAAAAATGAAGGACACATCTCCTTATTGCATCAGTTCTTACAAAAATAAGGGCAAGTTCATTTAGCTCCGCCAACGACCATTGCCTTGGTCCTCTGACCATCCCTGAGATCTCCTGTGCCAGTTGTTGAAGCTTTCAGCATGATCAGTTGGCCTCCCCGACTGGTGGCCCAAACCCCTGGGTCGAGAACTAGGTGCTTTGGGGTCGCGGCTCGTACTCTCAAGCCATTGACCGACGCTCTCCACCCAACATCCTGAGCTAAGGATTATGACTTGAGAGCGCACCGTCTGTGCCTCCCGAGCTGCACCCCATGAGCTCTCCAGACCTCATCATAACGCTCCAATTGACGCGAAACCTCAGCCCTCAACTCCTCCACATCCTTCTCACGGTTCTCCAAGTTATTCTTCAGCACCCGAACTTTATGCTTGTGCGCCAGCTTCTCAACACACCCCTTATCGCTCTGTTCCCGAAGCGGAGAGATCACTGATTAGACTGAAGCAACCTTCTCCTGAAGGTTATACGCATCTTCCCACGCCTTCTGCAGTCAAAGCATGAGTCAGAAGGCAAAAAAAAGTACAAGTTAAAAGATATATGCAGTGTAATGCTTACTCTAAAGACCTCATTCTTCAGGCACGCCTCCGGTCCTTCAAGAGCAAGACCTTGATTTCCTCAAGCCCTCTGAGGAAGTCACCGCACTCGAGAGCAGCTTCAACATCCTCCCTTCAGAGATACAATCTGAATGGAGGGTTCTCGATGGGCCTCTCCAGCAACAGCTCCAAAGACTCAATAGTAGCTCTCGAAGGACCGGCATAGCTGGCAACCCTCGCGTGGTCTCCGACAGCGAGGCTTCAATACCCTCTGCCGCCTAGGCGAGGACTCGGGCTCACCCCTAGCCAGGGGGTGTCATTCCCTCTGCTTCTTCGTCAGAGTGTACCTCAACGGCAGTGGGGGGCACCACCGAAAGCTCTTCCCCTATCCATCCTCACAAGGGACACGCTTATAATCCCCTCGGGAACTTTGACGATGGGAGAAGCTACTCGAGCCCCATAGTCTACTAGCTCAGGGCGCCTTACCAAGCATCTCCAGCCTTGGAGGGCTGCCTCGAAGGGACGATCGAACATGCAGGCATGTCTGCCATCAACTCCACCATCTCCGCCTCATCAGACTGATCAAAGTCGAGCCTGATCCTCTTCTGCAAAGAGATAAGTACCAAAAAATCGATTCATCAGACAAAAAGCCAAGGAAGCGGGAATTTACCTTGAGGCGTGAAGATTGTGAAAATTAAGTTAGGGTCCTCTTCTCCTTGGTAGGAACCATCCGCCCTAAAACCCTTAACCCCCAAGGTCGACAGCTAGTAGGCTCTTCTCCGAATCAAGGGACCCCGGCTCAGCGGCGAGCTAGTTCTTAGCCAAAGCAGCCACCTCAGGGAGAATTGGGGGGACACAAGGACGGTGGGGTCCAATAGCCAACTCCAGTTGCGGCGATTCCGATAGATGGCCGTCAGCTTTCGCATCTTCACTTTGATATCAGCGGTGACCAAGGCCCCTCCGCAAGGGACGGGGCCCACATTCCAGACAACCGGGATGGCTTCACGCTCATCCTCCAATTCGGCTTCCCACGAACCGGTCACCCGGAACACGATATCTCGCATGCCATGGTCACTGTCAACCATATTGATGATAATCTTATCAACCCCGCTCTAAGGGACAAAGTAGCGCGCGTCTTGAGGGGTCCTCCTTAGCACGTAGGCAATGCTGAAGACCTCACGCTGACACGCCTCGGGAGCTTACAAAGCACAGAGGGCCTCGAATCCTAGTACCGTACGCCAGGCCACTCCCGACAACTGAGAGGGGCGATCATGTAAAAAGGCAGAACACTGCGAACGAACCTCATCATCAACAACCTCAACTGCAGCGCTAGAACTTCGAGATGCATATATATACCATCGTCAGGCGAAGCCAAAGAAACGTCAACACCATACGAGTAAAACTCGACTTTGATCCCTGCGTTCAAGCAAAAGCCATACTTCGCCAGATACTTACCCACCTCCTCCTGATTATGGAGCCTAAAGGTTTTTGGATCGAAGTCCATCCTGATCCTGGTACGATAGGAAGCTTTCTTCCCCTTCTCTGTCGCGGCCTTTCCCTTACCCATACCACTGGACGAACTAGATTTCTCTCCTTTCTTCATCGCAACAGAAATAAGAAAAATGACTGAGATCTAAAAATCAGAGGATCTGAAGGCAAAAGAAAAAGATGCAGAGATTTGAGAAAATACCCAAGGCCTCAGAGCGATACTTTTAAACCCTAGGGGAATGAGCAGTCACTCGATCAGGGCTCCACACATATTATGACGTATCAGATCAAACCATCTCTTCAAACACGCAGTACCAATCTCGAGCGCTGCACCCCACAAAAGTGACGATAACTTAATCAAAGCTGCAGTAGATGAGACACGCATTTAAGAATACCAGCCTGCAGAGCCACACAAGCCACTAAAAGACAAAACTAAAGCGACAGCGATTAACCCGAGTCTAGACCCAGGAAGTCTGGTCTCATCTTTTAGAGTCCTCGGGAACCTATAGCCTCACTATCTGCTGGCAGGTTTAATTGCTGAGCATTTACTGGTATCACCTCCATAAAATGCCGATACAAACAACAAAACAAATAAAGATGATTTAGCTTCTTGGTACTTGAGTTTCATGGTAGAACTATAATGATTTTTTTGTTAGCAGTTCAGTATATTTTTAGATAGCAAGTGTAGTTTATTGTGGAAAGTCTTACCAACATGCAATAACAAAGATTATATGCCATCATAATGGACGGATATAAAGAAGCAAAATCCAGAGTTGCAATAGGCTTTTCATAAAACCCAGCCTTTGCCTCCAAAAGCTGAAAGTGGAAAAGCCAAGAAGATGGAGTCCATTTTTTATTTTATCCATGATGTTTACAAGACAATAATGAATTGACATTAGCAGAAATAGAAAAGCTAAGAATGAAGGTGCGTGAGAGAAATATAGGAAAGGTCGACACAACTACTTTCATCCACTGCCAGCAGTATGTTAGGAAGTAATTTATCCAAGTAAAAATTTTGAAATGACAATAATAGAAATTTAAAACAAAGAAAGAAATAATAGAAAAAGATAAAGAAATCAATATATCACAACTCAAATGCATAAATATTATCGAAAAGTCTTGAAGTCTAATATATATTTAGAGAACATTGCTTGAATGCTTTCAGATTTCGTGTATCAAATAGCATAGTAAAGAGTTCATGGTTGATTTCATTTATCATATTACCATAATATGTGATTACAGAAGAAAGAAAGAACTAGCACTACAATGCAAATGATTTAAAAATTTATAAAGTAACACTCAAATTCACCAGTTCTGCCACTACTTATTCATTATAAGCCTAGGTTCACTTGAACTATGTAAGTTGCTACACATGGCAAAGGGGCATAACTATGGCTTTAAAGGAAATTGAATTTCAATGGTGGGTGAAACTTGCAAATATCTGCACTTGCAATCTAATTTGTCAGTAGGACAACCCTTACATATACTTAAAAGTTGGAATATGTTAAGCAACAAGATGGACTTTAATATTAGGAAACCTCGAGCAAAACTTCTTGAGCTTGAAAAGCTTAGGTGTAAAGCTATTTGAATGCTGCCATGTACCTGTCAACTGGAGATTAAACCTTTAAGTTATCAACTCAATCCAGCAGTTAACTTGTAAGGATAAAAACCGAGACAATTAAGTTTTATAATGCACCACTAACTTGTGAGGTTGAGTGTGCACACCTGGACCAACATACATGTTCATCTGTGTGCGCATGTGTCTGCCAGCACAAGCACCACAGAGGCACAGGGCGTGGCCCATGCAGCCTGAGCAGGGCCGCACCCAGAGAAGTGCACATGCGAGCGCAGTGCAAAATGATACTATTATGCATTTGTGCTAGTAAATTTCTCCCAAAATCATGTTCTACCACAAGATAAGGGCAATCAACATAGGACCATATAGAAGAAAAAGAACTCTCAATCCACAAGTTTACTATTTGCAGTCTTGTGGGACCTTAAAACCTTCAGAGAATCAGTGAATAATCTTTTGCCAATTGGCTAGAAATGGAAATCTTCCTTTAATTGGAACAAAAATATAAACACGGAAAATGGTCTGTTTGTTCACATGTAACTATGTTAGTCAATGAACCTAGTGAAAATTGGTTCGTTCATCAGCGACACAAAATTTTGGTGAAAAACAATATGGATGGCACAAGATGAAGCCGGATTTCCATTACAGTGAAGTACGGAACATGTATAATGTAAAAAAAACAAGGCAGCGTGCAAAATGGAATATTCTCTGTTTTCAGGATGCAACCACTACCCGTTCCATTTTCTGGAACTCAAGTTTGGCATGCTTTCAAAGTTGAAAAAAGAAATTCAAATCAATTTTGCCAGGTAAGATTAAGGTTGAGGTATAAAAGCTTCTATGCATACTTGAGACTTGCATGATAATCAGGGGTGAATTGCGAGGTGGATCGTTCAATGATGATCTCAGGTTCAGCCCTCTCTATTATAAACATTTGGCCTAGACTCTAGAAAACTAGAGCTAAACAACCAATACTATACATAATTCCATATATCATATACAACTGCTCATGATACTATATATTACATCGGGGATAGATCAAATGGGTCACAGACCAACCAAATGTTATGTAAACCCCAGACAAATGAAGCTAGATCAGAATTTTAATTGAAGCTTAACCTATCCTTTTAGTAGCTAGAGTGGGACAAACGAAAATATTATTAAGGCCTGCTGCGGACTGAATGTACCCCAATATGAATCCCTCATAAGAGCCAAAATGGCTAAAACATGACACAAATGATCCAAAGAAGGCAATAAAGCACACTGCCAAAATACAAGGCAAACATATTCATCATAATGGGCAATACAGAAAATATACTGTTAGAACAGAAAATATTGGGAATGTTAAACTAAAAACTCACAAGGATGGGAAAGTTATGTTACCAAATTTTGACATACTTACAGTTGCCCCTCAAAAGTGTCTTGCCCAGATCCCTGCCCTTTAATGTTAGGAAGGACAAGATTCCTTTGTCTAGCTTTCCTAAGAAGTTGAGAAAGAACCTGAAAGAACAATCACATATCCACAATTACATATAGGGCCTATTTGTTTCGCTGCAAAACGTCGCAAGTCGTAAGTCATAAAATGAGAATGAAAAAAGTGAATTGTAGCAAAGAAAATATATTGAGTTTTACGGTAATTGGTTGGTAAAGTGAAAGTGTAATTGGGAAAGTATATTGTATTTTACAGTGTTTGGTTAGTAATGTAAAAGTGTAAGTAGAAAAGTTGACCACAAAATTAACTGTAACAGTGATTTAAATATTATAAATACTATTAAATTAAATCTAATATTGCAAAGTTGACCAAAAAATTAACTGTAGCAGTGATTTAAATATTATAAATATTATTAAATTAAATCTACTATTGCAAATTAAATTGTATTAATAAATTTGAGATAAAAAATTAATAATCTTAATATTTTATTTATAACAATAATATTAATAAAATGTTAGTATAAGTAGTAAAATATTACTAAAACATTAACTAAATAAATAATATAAAATTTTAAGAAAATCTAAAGAACATTAATAAAATTTTAAGAATACTAATAAAATATAAATATTAAAAAATCTTACAAAAATAATAAAATATAGTTATAATATTATAATATTAAAAAATACTTGAAAATTATTATAATATTAAATTTTATTATAATATTATTGTAATATTATAAAAATATAAAATTAACAAAGTAAGATACAATTATAATTTAATAACAAATTATCATTATAATATTATTATAATGAATTATTATTACAATATTAACATAATAAAATATTAATTTAATAATAAAATATATTATAATATTAACAAAGTAATTTTTTATATTAAAAAATAAATAATTAAATATATAGTAATTTATATTAAAGTATAATATTGTTATATTAATAAAATATTAACTCTAAATAAAATAATAAAAAATGGAATAAGTATTAATAAAATAATAAAGTATTAAATTAAAATATTAAATTAAAATATTAAATATTAAATATTAAAACAATATTAAAAATAATAAAAAAATTAAAGTTTAAAAATAAAAATAATTAAATAATTAAATAAGAAATTGAACACTATTTAAAATATTAAATATTTAATAATACTAAATTATATATTGATTATCAAATAACTGCTTTGAACTGCAAGTGTACTACAAGTGGGATTTACATGACCACAAAATTAACTGTAGCAACTGCAAGTGGGAAAATATGAGTGTAAAAGTGAGATTTACATGACCACAAATTTAACTGTAGCAACTGCAAGTGAGAAGAGAAGAATTGCATTTTGCAACTTGTTTTCAGCGAAACAAACTGCGAAAAATGGAAAAGAAGTTTTACGACTTACGACTTGCGGCGTTTTGCGGTCTCTGCGACTCGGATCAGTCTCGGGCGATACGCGCAAAACGCTACATAGAAAGCTCAAAAAATTCTTAAAAAATCACGACAAATCTTAAAAAAATGTAGACGTCCACATTCATGTATCACATGTCCAAAACATATCACCTAACACACTGAACATAAAGTGAAAGCATAAATACACGCGTCATCGGTAGAAGCATATCAAAATACATGTACAATATAGTAAATTGCACAAACTACATTCATAAATACATGTTAATGTAGTTATTTCCACATAGAATTGCGATGAAGCACAAAATCATCATCATAATCATCTCTGCGGTAAGTAGATAAACTGATACTAGTGTTCATATATCTCTCAAGATGTGGTCTGTAGTCATGGACATATGTCACACCATAATGTTGGCCTGATGCCAAACTCAACATTTGCATATGACCTTCAAGACTATAAGTTCTTCCATTAGCACTATTGTTGCCCTCATTATTGTCATCATCACCACCGTCGCCATCACCGTCATCATTGTCATCATTATCATCACCATCTTCATCATCATCACTGCTAGAACTGGATAAAACCATCACATCTTTACCACCACCATCATCTGCTTCTCTTATACCTCGGAGGGGGGAGAGGGGGGAGAGATCGGAAACAGGGAGATAGATGGAGGGGAAGGGGAAAGAGACAGAGAGAGACGGGAGATGGAAAGGGAGAGAAAGAGAGCGGGTGACAGAGGGAGGGGGAGAAAGAAACAGAGGGATGGGAAGGGAAAGAGACAGAGAGAGACGGAAGATGGAGAGGGGGAGAGGGAGAGACAACAGGTGAGAGAGGGAAGGGGAGCGGGAGAGAGAGTAGGTGAGAGAGGGAGAGGGAAAGAGAGAGAATGAGGAACATCACCTGGGGCTGGGGAGGAGCGGCCGGCGGCAATCGGACGGTGGCAGAGTCCAGATCTAAGCGGTGACAATCGGACAGCGGCAGCGATCTCCAGATCTGAGCGAGAGAGAGGTAAGTTTCTTTTTTTTCTTTTCCTTTTTTTCTTTATACCCGTTCGTCACGGGTGAATATACGTTTCGAGCCGACTCGGCCAAGAATCGGAGTCGACTCGATCGACTCGGCCGAGTCACGACCGATTCGACCGTGAATCGGCCGAGTCGACCAAGTCAACTCTGATTCTCGGCCGAGTCGGCCTCCTCTGAGTTGAGTCGACCGACTCGTGACTCAGACTCATCTCGGAGCGGGCCGAGACGGATACGACTCGGCCAACTCATCTCCGACTTTGAACCATGCATCCCGCTCAAGATATTGTGAGTCGCAACATTAATTCTAGTTTCATGTCTCTATTTGGCTCTTTGTAACTCGGTTGCATGCAATACCCTATAGCATACCTTCTCCAGTTCCCGGCTCTGGAGTCTACATCTCACTTTTAAAAAGTTGTAACCCAGATCTGTGTGTGAGAGAGTCCACATCATACTTTGAAGGCTGTAATCCCAGCTCTCTCTATATGTGTGTGTGTGTGTGTGTGTGTGTGTGTGTGTCTGTGTCTGTGCGCGCGCGCGCGCCAAAAAAGTTCCACGGAAATGCCTTAACTTCCTTGACGAACAATGACATACCATCTCATAAAAGTGACATCAGTTGAGGGACAGTAATAAAAGTTTAATTAACTCTTCTGTGCTTTGAGTTGTATCCCAAAGCCGACCCAATTCAGATGGGACGCTTGATGGTGTTGCCAATGATCTTGATGTTTGTAATACGACTCATTTACTAGTACAGTTAGAAATAAAGCGATAAATTAGTATGATGCCGCCAGAGCATCATATAAGCTAAGCCACAATCTCAGTTAGTTGATCCACTTGGACTAGATGGCAGATAATAAAAGAAACATACAGTCTGTAAGTGTGGAACAACACACAGAAATAATGTCTATAATTCAACACTTGTAGGAAGCTGAAAAAAGATGGTAACTGTATTAAACTGTTATCACATTGGTTGTATTCTTAATGATAAGCTACTACCATACTGTCAGATGATAGAATGAAGGTCATTAGCTCCCTTACACCTTCGTGGTAGAGTTAGTTCCTAATGCTTGTTATTCTTTTCGATTTCTCACCACAATCAGACAATAACAAAAATGAAAAGGCATCAGTAAAGTGCCAATGTATACTTGTCATAGCCAAAATTTACTTTACTTGTTTCTAGCGTCCATAAAGGTTAAAGGCAGCAGAGAATATTATCCTGATGTCTTTAGTTTATTGTTGGCTGTTATTAGAATATAAAAAAATTACCTTGAACCCTCACAATAACTTGCCACTACACCAAAACTCCAAAGTTGCAGTGAGGGTTGAGGGAATTATTTTTATATTCAAAGATATGCCCGTGCAGGTCAAGCGCCCTTTATGGGTTGAAAATTGGGCATTTTGAGGCGTGGCATTTTTCCTAAATCCACTTTTTTATACACGACCGGTGGAAGAAATTGAACCCCAGTTGCTCTGGTAGCATGTTAAGGTCCCTACCATTGGACCAAAACTCTGAAGTAGTGGTGAGGTTTGAGGGTACTACTATTATATTCTAACAATAATATCATACAAACTAAATGTACATAATAACAAACTAAAGATACATAATAAATGAAAAGGAAAACTTACTTGTTCTGTGAGAAAGTGTGCAGAAACAGAATTCAAAGAGTATGAACTAAGCTTGTAATCCCTTTGCATAGCCTGTGCAAATATAACAATTATTAGTAGGTAAAAATTAATTGAGGTAGATATGAAGGACAAATTAGATTAGGACCTGAAGCAGATCAAATTGGACTCTTCCCTCAATAGTGACTTCTTTGCTTTCTCGCACTCCATGTTGTCTGCATGAAAGTGTCAAATACTTTTATCTCAAGATTGGAAGCTCATCTAATGTTCAGGGAAAGTAATTAACAATCAGCTGTCATATATAAGTATATAACAAGCATTGCAGGACTGTTAAACAAGATATTCAATATACCTCTTTACATGTTTTTTTAATATCCTACCAACAGCCACCGGACCAGTGAACTCCAAGTTCAGAACCAACTTTTTAGCATAGGAGCTATGCTCCTTCAGTTAACATATTCAAAGAACACTCACTATGTTGCAGAAATATAATTTAATTATATATTTGAGGCTAAAGGTTACATCAATGGTATTCATATCCAAGAAATTCAACAGTAACATACCACATTTGTACATAAAACATAGACAATGACAACCACTTGATCATATTTTTGAATATGGCAACATTTTGTCGCATTATGCAAAAACTAACTTCGAGGAGAATGTTGTACCTCGCACGCGAACCCGACTGTTCCTGACACGACCCAAGACAGGAAATTCTGCTATCTTAAGGGCTTGAGCTCTCTTCAAGAAAGCAAGATTTCTGGTTACCAGACATGCACTTAATAATACAGTCACTTATTGCAATGCTGAAATATTTCATAAGCAGATTAGAGTGAAGCACCTCAATGAGATATGGAAGATCAAATTTGCAGATATTATATCCAATTATTAACATCAGGGTCTACCTCACGAATGAAATCCTGCACAATTACATTCAGTCGGTGAAAATTAAACTCTTCGAACAAAATTCAGGCTAAACCATCAAAATATACTGACTACTTAGTAACGAAAGAAAAGCAAGTAATAAACCCAAAGTACAAAAAAAGGAACAAAATCCAGACTAAACATGTACAAAGCCATCCACAATTTTCTCAGATAAACCATACACTTGGTGTTGCTGGTTTTTTTTTTTATTTTATTTTATTTTGTTTCTTTTTTTTTTTGTGTGTGTTGGCGGGTGGGGTGGGAGGGGGGGGGGGGGGGGGGGGTGGCGGTGAGGAAGCTGGGAATCCATACTTCACTCTTCAACAGAGTCCCTGAAGAACAAACTGCTATTGAACACACAATTACGTGCCCTTGCCTCACCCAGATAATATTGACCATGCAGCCCAACTCACAATGAGGTCCAATAGATAAATTGTGCATGTTTTTTGCAGTCTCCTGTCAACCTGTCAATAGAACTCTAATAATTTTGCATATGCGAATAGGCAGGTAGGAATCATAAGTATAGACTGAGCGAAGAAAAGTTTGGTTATAGAATGTAAATGGATTTCTTTTTTTCTTCCCTCAAGGATAACTCACAATGTTTACATTGTCAGGGTAGGGACGCTGATAGTAACTCTTACCCTTGAGAAGCCTAAGAAAGTAACAGATATTACATAAAAACTAACAAAAAGCCAAAATTCGCTTTCTCAGTACAGACCAAAGAAAATCATTATGAAGTGTCTCACTTTCATTTCTGATTTGAAAGTAGTTTCTGTTAGCATCATTCTGTTGTAAACACTGAGTTTTCATCCACTGAAAACATATTAAGAGTAGTTTTTTTTTAAATGATCAAGAAATTTCCTTCCTCGCTCTTACTAGTCTCCCAGTTGGCTTCCCTTTCTGCAAATAAAGAAACTCTCAATACCCAAAATATATTACCCTGGACGCTTATCTGTAAAACAAGTTAGTAAACAAAATGAATATGGGAACATGAGGACCCAGAAGTTCCTATGAGTAAATTAAGACCATGTAAACAGACAATCATACAGAACACAGCCACACAGATCCGAACCACATATAACTAGACATATTCCTTCCCTTTCTTCACAGCCCATCTCCCACTCCAATCCCCTGCACACACGTGTCTACATGAAACATGTTAATCATATTACGTACTAGGTCTAGACGCACATGCTACTGATTTACCCGGCAGGATATGACCCAGGGAGAAAATATTTCCCCAAAAACCCTCCATGAGCAAATGCTTGCAAAGAATCTCCTAGATAACAGGTTTACATGAATATAGGTTTCTTGATAAAAGTTTAGTCTTGAAAAAGAATTAATTATGGCACATCAAACCCCTGCTGATTTAAAAGAATTCAAATAAACTAAAATTAAGGAGATATAACAACTTACCCTCCAAGCTAGCAAAACTTCTTTTTCTGTGTCAAACGACATTACATCAACACCAACGATCGGAGCACATGATTTAAGAGTCATTAAGTTGCGGATGAAAGGACGATCTTCTCCTTGAAGAGTGACTAAATTTGCTATCTAGTACATAGAGAAAAGATATATATGAGAAGTTAGTAAACTTAAGCAACATAGAAGGAAAAGGAGCTTCTTCCAAATCAGTGCAATTCCTAGATCCTTTCAATAAGGGCCTGTTTGTTTCAAGGAAATCCAAACTTGGAAAGCTCCTGTGGGTCCCCACAGTGCAAGTTTTCCATGTTTTGATTTCTTGGATGTGTTTGGTTGGGTTGAAACAGAACATGGGGTCCACATCAAATTAAAACAAGGGGTGCCCGTTACGACATTTTTGCCTTGACCATTTCCTAAGTCAAATGAAGGAAATTGGTCGGAAAGCTTAAGAAAAGTGGTTCCCATTTCCGTGATTTCCTTTCTCTCTTTTCTTTGGGTTTCAATCCAAACAAACAGTCTCCAAGTAAAAACCTGAATAACGGAATCGTGGGTAGGCTCAGGAAAAAGTCCTTTACGACCAGCACACTCAATATCAAAACTTAATATGCGAAATGGAGCCATTTTTGAGTACTCTCCTTCTGGGACGTGACTGATCAAGTCAGAAAACCTAAGAATAAATTTAAGGAAACAAATAGCCAACAACCGTATGCTTAAATTTAGTTAGGATCAACAGATGTTTCAGTTCTGCAGGAAAAAGATACAAACAATCTAGTTCGAGTTGGCAATATGACATGCTCTTGGGTGTTTTCCTGTACTTCCCGGCAGGAACTTCGACCCAATTGCCACCGACGATGTTGCAATCAATCATGAAACGAAGTGCAAAGAGGATATTGCTTTCATATGTAAGGAAACTCTTTGAACCGAGGCCTTCAACATTTATACCCTTTTCCAGAATGCCTGCCAGAGTGCTAGAGACTTGGAGTGAGAGAGTTCAAGCTAAGAAAGTGGCAGAGATAATAGTAGAAGAGATGGCAGCAAAATCACATTAGTGTGGCATATCCCTTGTCTATGTACCAACTTCAAGAATGATCTTGAACATTATATCAAGAAACAGTTCCACTGTCATCATAGGCTGTAAATACAAAGCAAATGAACATTGTCTTATTGATTCACCGCGTACCTACATTATGCAGTGAAGACTTCTAAGAAAACATGGATTCATTAAGTAACTGCAGCAACTCGGGTTTCCATGAAATTCAAGGCAGAGCTTCATAATTCTTTCACACACTTTTAGGTAAGTTAGCATATTAAATTGAACACATTGTTGCAATTAGTATTAAGCTTATGATTCTTGCCAAGCATTCAAAAGCTTTCCAAATAGATTCCATATATGGAGCGTGTCCCATTCAAATTCATGTCATGTTCAGTATCCAATTTTCTCTGTCTGTATCAGTTGTTTTGCTAAGACTTCACCTATTTCCTTGAAGGACTGACTCAGATATCAACTTGTCACCGCCCAAAATAAACTCAAGGCAAAATCATGCAATATTATGCACCAAAAACATTGAAAAATAACAAAAAAGAACTTGCTAATGGATGATTTAGAAGTACTCCTAGAAATATGGAAGAGCCTAGAAATATCTAGTCTCATTTCTAAACAATCAAGAAGAAATTAGAAGCCTCTCATGCATGGAGACTTCATGTCAGTATAGAGACTCTAGGGGAGGTGTGATTAGTGTCAACCGACCGACATGCCTATAAATAGAGGGCCTTGCCCTCATGTTGTAATCAAGCAAAAGCTAAAAGGCATCAAGGTCTGTCACTGTAGAAGTGAGCAGCCAACAGAGTGCTGTTTGAGGTTGAGTGAGAAAATTAAGAGTGAGAGTGTGCTGTAGTTAAAAGTGTGTAATAACTTTTGTCTTCCAGTGTGAAAATTTTAGTTTAGCTCCTCAAGTCTTTAGTCCACTTTTCTTGTGCCCAACCTTTAGCACTCTAGAATGTGTGTCTGCGCATTCTAAAAAGCCTCCTTCCATAAGCACTGAAATGATAGTTTCCAAGTATTCTGCTCAAAGTTTTAGCATGAAAGCATGAACTGCACTAGATCGCCAAAAACGTTCTTTGATTGATAACTTTACCAAGATCAAATAAACATGAGATTGAAAACGAAAGGAACAGAAAAAGAAGTGCTTTTTTGGCTATTTACCATGACAACTGGCAACCATTGTAGGCAAGGCCACTACAATCTTAAGAAATGGCTTTGACTGGTGCTGCTGATGATACATAATGCTCTTCTTCTGAACCAACTCGGCCTGCCTAACAAACCTCGGTACATTACTGTTCCTATTTGATTATTTCATTCTTCCCTAATAATAAAAAAACATATTTGTCAAAATGTATATTTACCCCAAAACTACCAAATATGGACATAATTGTACGCGTCGGAAAAGATCACAATTGCAAAATTCTTTTAATTGAATAGAAGATTACAATGGATACCATCCGATTACAAAAGAGAGGGAATCTCATGGTTGATTCTCCTCTTTGTTTAAAGCTGGGTTCTTCATGTGGCGGTGGAGAGTGAGTCTTGTTCTCCGTTGACCGGCCGAACGTCAAGTGTCTCTTGTGAATCCTCTCTTTGGATCTACTGTGGAGTAGCACAGCTCCTATCAGTAATGGAATCTCAAAGAGATTTAAAGAACTTGAACTTAGTAAGTTAACATAAAGAGTTGAACTCTTCTCAGGCTACAAGAGCTTCGAGGTCGAACTCTGCTGAGGTAGCTCTCCTTCTCTGCCCATGGCTTCTTGGATTCCTTCATCAGGACTCTCCTCCTCAGCCCTTTTAGAAGAGGTCCCCTCAGAGCCCTTTTAGAAGAGGTCCCTTCCCCCCGGGTCCCTTAGAGAGGTCCCCCTGCGGTCCTCTTTCTTCTCTATCTATTCATAGCTATTTATAGAGGAATTGGGGTGTAACCAACCCCTTAAATCTCTCCATCATGAGAGGGGGTGTAACCAACCCCTTAAATCTCTCCATAATGGGAAGTTATTCCCTATTAAGTGGAGAGAAAATGGGGTGTAACTGACTAAGTTCATGGCTGTCATTTATAGCAGAAATGCGGGTCTCGCGCTGGACGCGGACCTCGCTCTGATGTTGAGACGCGGAGCTCACAGGCTCGCGTCTGTGTTGGAACGCGAAGCTGCTCAGGCTTGCGTTTGAGTTGAAACGCGGAGCTGGCTGAGGTCCGCATCTGACAAAGGACGCGAGGCCCGCGTCTAGCGACCTCCGCGTCTGACATTGGAACGCGAGGTCTGCGTCTGGCGACCTCCGCGTCTGACATTGGACACAGACCTCCGCGTCTGACATTGGACGCGAGGTCTGCGTCTGGCGACCTCCGCGTCTGTCTCCGTTTGAGTTGAAAGGCGGAGCTGACTGAGGTCCGCATCTGACAAAGGACGCGAGGCCGCGTCTGGCGACCTCTGCGTCTGACATTAGAACGCGAGGTCTGCGTCTGGCGACTTCCGCGTCTGGGAGGTTCGCGTCTGAGGCTGGAAGCTATCTCCACATCTGAGAGGTTTGCGTCTGAGACTGGAAGCTATCTCCACATCTGGGAGGTTCGCGTCTGAGACTTTATCCGTAGTAATTTTTTGATAGCCTATAGAACCCCCTCCAAAGTTTTCGATATTCCGTGGTTGACTGAGACGGATTTCGGAATACTTTGGACTTCAATTGAATCGGAACTTCCTGTAATCAGACTAGCATTCTTCTGAGAGGCGGTCTCGAGCTTGATCTTGTCTGGATTCTGGTCTTCGTGAGTGTACTATTGAACTGCTTGAAGCCTCCAAGACAGATCGTTTGTAATTTGATTGTCGGTGTACTGTTGAACTGATGGAGTTGTCAATTACCTTTACCAGTGTACTGTTGAACTGATTGCAGTAGCAGAGACATGCTCTTTGTATTGGGGGGGAGAGAGGACGCAGCTCTCACAGACGTGGTTCTGGCACACTGATCAAGTGGAGACACGAACTTCATCAAAGTTGAGACGCGACTCTCAATTATTGTAGAGACGCAGCTCTCAATTACTGTAAAGACGTAACCTTTATTTGCTGATGAGACTCGACTCTTAAGTTCGTTGAGTCGCAACTCTATGCTTGAGACGTGAAGGTAACGCTCAAAGCTTCTTTGGAAGAGTTTTAATTGCCAAAGGTGTGATATTAACTTAGCAAATTAAATAGCTCTACTGGGGGAATTTGAGAAGGTTACTGTCAGAGGTGTGATGTTAACTTGACAGGGAGATCTGGACTTGTGTTTTGAACAAGTTTTGTGGACTTGCTATTCTATTGATGAGAATAACAAGTGGAGTTTGATCCGCTGGGGATTATGCCAAAGTCTATTGTCAGAGGTTTAGTGTTAACATGACTAGTACTCCGCTGGAAATTAATGGAATGAAAGTTACTGTTAGAGGTGTGGTATTAACATAACAGCGTTGATTTGCAATCTACGCAACTTAAGTGGACCTGTCATTCTATCGAGGAGAATGACAAGTGGGATTGGATTTGTTGAAGATCCATGAAGATTTTTACCGTCAGAGGTGTAATGTTAACGTAACGGGTTTGGGTTTGCAATTTGAGCAAATTAATTTGCCAGAGGTGGGATATTAACTTGACAAAGATGTGTGCTAGAGGTGTGATATTAACTTAGCACCACGAAAATCTCATTTTCACTGAGAAAATTGAGAGAATATCATTGTCATAGGTGTAATGTTAACAATGAAATGCATGCTAGAGGTGTAATGTTTAACTTAGCATTGAAAGATCTCATTTTCACGAAAAAAATAGAGGAGATCACTGTCATAAGTGTAATGTTAACTTAACAGCGATTGATTTTGTAAAATGAGCAACTTTGGTCAGAAGTGTAGTATTAGCTTGTCCGAGAGATTCTGCGATCTGCGCAGTTTGGTGGACTCGCCATCCTATTGAAGAGGACTGACAAGTTGAAATTTTGGTCAGAGGTGTGATGTTAACTTGACCGGGATTTATCTTGCAAGTGGAGCAAGTTTGGTCAAAGGTGTGATGTTAACTTGACCGGGATTTGTCTACTGTTAGAGGTGTGATTTTGAACATAACAGTATTTTGAGTGAACTTGTCATTCTTATTGAAGAGAATTGACAAGATGAAGTTTTACCCTCAGGGAAACATCAAAGCCTTACTGTCAGAGGTGTGATGTTAACATGACAGGTTCGATTGAGAGAAATAATTGTTAGAGGTTTAATGTTAACTTAACAGTGAATATGCCAGAGGTATAATGTTAACTTGGCATGTTTGATATGTGATTATTTTACTGGAAAAATAGTCACAGGCTTTTTGTGGTCTTACCATTCCATGGATGGGAATTAGTAAAGGGATTTTGGAGGGAATTTTTAGGGAATGAGTTGTCAGAGGTAACTGTTAACATGACAAATATTGATTTCCCTAGAAAATAAAGATTTACTGTTAGAGGTGTGATGTTTAACATAACAGTAATGGGATTTTGCGATTTAAGCAATTTAAGTGGACCTATCATTCTATTGAAGAGAATGACAAGTAAGACTAGACCCGTCGGAATCTAAATATTTCTTTACCGTTAGAGGTGTGATATTAACTTAACGGATCAGATTGAATCTTGTCAGAGGTGTGATATTAACTTGACAAGGATGTGAGCTAGAGGTGTACTGTTAACTTAGCTCCATAAGAACTTCAGTTTCATTGGGAGATTGAAGATATCGCTGTCATAGGTGGTGTTAAACTTGACAGTGGAGGTAATGCTAGAGGTGTGATGTTAAACTTAGCATTGGTCATCTCGACTCCGATATGGAAGTTCGAGGGAAAATCATTGTCATAGTTGTATTGTTGAACTTAACAATGAATTGGATGCTAGACGTGTGATATTAACTTAGCATCACTCGTCTCAGCTTCGATATGGAAGCCTGAGGAAAAGTAACTGTCAGAGTTTAATATTGAACTTGGCAGCAACTCAATCACTGTTAGAGGTGTGGTGTTAAAATAACAGTAGTTTGTCAGAGGTGTAATGTTAACATGACAGTAGTTGGTTTGCCATATGAGCAATTTTGAGGACTTGTCATTCTATTGATGAGAATTGACAAGTGTAGTTTGGAATATCAGAGGTGTAGTATTAACTTGACAATCATTGATTTGTGACTCCATGTAGAGGAGCGACAAGTGAAGCTTGTACTCGTTGGGGAGTATTGAAACTTTCCATTGTCAGAGGTTTGATATTAAACTTAACAATGATTGTATTTGTGGACCTACCACTCTATGGAAGAGAATTGGTAGGGGATTTTGGTGGAAAATAAAATGAACTGTCAGAGGTTTAATATTAACATGACAATCATTGATTTCCTAGAGGTGTGTAAAATTCGTTGTTAGAAGTGTAGTATCAATATAACAGCGGGGATTTTTAATGAGTTTCATTGTCAGAGGTTTAATATTAACTTGACAGGATCCACTGGGGATTAAAAAATCTGGTTTGTCAGAGGTTTATTGTTAACATGACAAATCCCAATTTATTTCATTGGAGGAATGAACATAGGTATTTTTGTGGCCCTACCATTCTGTGGGTGAGAATTGGTAGGAGATTTTGGAGGAGAGGATGGGACCAAGTCCCTCAAGGTTTTTAGCAAACCTTCTACTCAGGCTCGTGTTTCCACGTCGGAGAAAGGACGTGAGGTCCGTGTCTGGCGACTTCCGTGTTTGACTGAGAAAGGACGCGAGGTCTGCGTCTGTCGACCTCCGCGTCTGACATTGGAACGCGAGGTCTGCGTCTGGCGACCTCCGCGTTTGACTGAGAAAGGACGCGAGGTCCACGTCTGGAACGCGAGGTCTGTGTCTGGCGACCTCCGCGTTTGACTAAGAAAGGACGCGATCCTCGTCTGGCGACCTCCACATCTGACATTGGAACGAGAAGTCCGTGTCTGGCGACCTCCGCGTCTGACATTAAAACGCGAGGTCTGCATCTCTTGGAGGAGTTTGAGTTTGAAGCCTTACAGGCTAAAAACTGACGGCTTAGTCATCTGAAAGTTGCAGTGACAATCAAAGAGTACCGCCAAGATGAACTGCTTGCAATGGCACTCGAACCCATGGGATGAGAGCTTCTCAGTTCATATTTGAACATGGCCTCTTGGGGTTGAACGCGAACCTCGCGTTTCTGAAGTGAAACGCGATGATCTCATTCTGGCGTAGTCTCCTGCTAAACGCGTGTCTTGCGCTTTTGAATAAAAACGCGAAGGTCATCTTTTAACACTGTCAGCGACTCTCGCACGCTAAGGTCATGTCCTGGCGCGGCCTTGGGTTGAACGTGGGTTGCGCGTTCTCGCATTTTAACACAGCTTGAGGCTGGACGCGAACTTCACATTTTGGCGACGAAACGCGCAGCTCCTGAACGCGAGCATCGTGTTTTGTTGCAGAAATGCGGGGCTGAAAGCGAACTTCGCGTTTGGTGCCAAAACGCGGGGGTGAAAGCGAGCTCTGTTTAATGATGGAGAACTTGACGTCTTTGTCGACGATCAGCAATCTGTTTGGCTCGCAGGAGTTGATGTGAACCCCCTGCAAATCGAGTTTACTGAGCCTTGGAAGGAGTTTTGCGGCGAGATTTGCCTTCATCATCATTGGCCTTGCGGGTCTCGTAGGAGACATTGATACGGGCCACATATGCTGTTGTGACCATTCTTGTTTGCTGACGATGAGTGCAATGCCTTCGCCGTCTCTCGGCATTCCGATTTAGTCGCCGAGGTTATTGAGAACCCCGGCATCCGGAACTGAAAGTGCCTTGATAAAAGGATGGAAGAGAGAATGGTCTCTATTGCCATCTTAATTGTGGGTCATGGCGCTGGTCTCTAAAAAGACGTTGGGGCTGATCATGTTATCTCCACGGGAGACTCCCGAAGCTTAGGGGAGTTCAACTTCTCTTACTCTAATTCGATCACAAGCGATTCGACTGTGAATCCAAGCATCTTAACGTCGGCTTGCGCCACCACTTTCTCGTTGGTTGAGAAAGAACATAATCCCCAGCGGAGTCGTCATCTTTTGTACGCGTCAGAAAAGAACACAATTGCAAATTCTTTTAATTGAATAGAAGATTACAACGGATACCATCCGATTACAAAAGAGAGGGAATCTCATGGTTGATTCTCCTCTTTGTTTAAAACTGGGTTCTTCATATGGCGGTGGAGAGTGAGTCTTGTTCTCCGTTGACCGGCCGAACGTCAAGTGTCTCTTGTGAATCCTCTCTTTGGATCTACTGTGGAGTAGCATAGCTCCTATCAGTAATGGAATCTCAAAGAGATTTAAATAACTTGAACTTAGCAAGTTAACAGAAAGAGTTGAACTCTTCTCAGGCTACAAGAGCTTCGAGGTCGAACTCTGCTGAGGTAGCTCTCCTCCTCTGCCCATGGCTTCTTGGATTCCTTCATCAGGACTCTCCTCCTCAGCCCTTTTAGAAGAGGTCCCCTCAGAGCCTCTTTTAGAAGAGGTCCCCTCCCCCGAATCCCTTAGAGAGGTCCCTCTGCGGTCCTCTTTCTTCTCTAGCTATTCATAGCTATTTATAGAGGAATTGAGGTGTAACAAACCCCTTAAATCTCTACATCATGAGAGGGGGTGTAACCAACCCCTTAAATCTCTCCATAATGGGAAGTTATTCCCTATTATGTGGAGAGAAAATGGGGTATAACTGACTAAGTTTGTGGCTGTCAGTTATAGTAAAAATGCGGGTCTCGCGCTGGACGCGAACCTCGCTCTGATGTTGAGACGCGAGCTCACAGGCTCGCGCCTGTGTTGGAATGCGAAGCTGCTCAGGCTTGCGTTTGAGTTGAAACGCGGAGCTAGCTGAGGTCCGCATCTGACAAAGGACGCGAGGCCCGCGTCTGGCGACCTCCGCGTCTGACATTGGAACGCGAGGTCTGCGTCTGGCGACCTCTGCGTCTGACATTGGACGCAGACCTCCGCGTCTGACATTAGACGCGAGGTCTGCGTCTGGCGACCTCCGCGTCTGTCTGCGTTTGAGTTGAAACGCGGAGCTGGCTGAGGTCCGCATCTGACAAAGGACGCGAGGCCCGCGTCTGGCGACCTCCGCGTCTGACATTGGAACGCGAGGTCTGCGTCTTGCGACTTCCGCGTCTGGGAGGTTCGCGTCTGAGGCTGGAAGCTATCTCCGCATCTGGGAGGTTCGCGTCTGAGAGGTTCGCGTCTGAGACTGGAAGCTATCTCCGCATCTGGGAGGTTCGCGTCTGAGGCTTTTTCCGTAGTAATTTTTTGATAGCCTACAATAATAAACAATAATAACCTCTAGGGTTTGCTGGAATCGTGATATATCATCGGGTCCCATCCCTGAAGGACAGCTTATGTAGAAATAGGGCTCGAATCCATGAACATGGCAACAGACGCTGTGCCCTAAGTTCCCCCGCTGTGCCCTAAGTTCCAAATCCAACAATTTATCAAACCAGTACAAACAAAAATAAAGCTTATTTTTTTAAAAAAAAAACATTCATAAACAACCGAACCTCCTTTAGTTACCCAAAGATCCTCAGAATTGCGGCAGGTCCCGAAGAATTGGAGAGGAACTCCTTGTGACTGTCGCCAATGATGTAATCGATCTCCAGTTGCTGAAAAACTACAGTACATGGAAGCTTAAGATAAGATCAATAATCCAATTCTGGGGAGGAATCGGGAGAACTGAAGACAATTACTTATGTTTTGAGAGGAAGAGAGGTGCGAAGGGGAAAGAGAAGGGCGCCTCCATTTAGAGAGGCGAGAAGCTAGGGCGTCATCTCGAAGGAGTATCAAGGCTTCTTCGTCTTCCTCGTACTTGATTAGGGTTTCCTCCCAAAAGACGTCCTCGTCCATCATCTCGTCTTCCATCGGGTTAGGCCTTTCACCGTTACCATTGCTGACAGCATTGCTCGGCTGGAATCGCTTGGAGAGGTTCGACATGGCAACCGGCGGTGGCCGCGCCGCTTGCTGCTGCTTCCACTCATGGCGATCTGAGGGGGGAGAGAGAGTGAAGAGGAGAGAATTTTCCCGCCACTGGTGACTGGAGTAGGGTTTTTATAGCGAGAGGGGGTAGGGTTTGGGTTTTGATAGAGGTTAGTGAACCGGGTTCAGGGTTGGTTTGGTCCAGTTCAACTGAACCTGTCTCAGTTTGAGGACGGTTTTTGTTAGAGCTAGGAATCCGCAAGATTTTCCCAGGTCTCCTCTTTTTTTCGCGAATTTAAATATGAAAATAGTGTGGAAGAAGAAGGCGAAAGAGGAGAGCAGGAAAATGCGATCACGAGTTCAGCCGCTCGCACTAAACCCTCATCTCCCTTTCGAGAGAGAAGAAAAAAAAAAAATTAGAAGAGATGTGAGAAAACGAGTTCACACTAAAATTTGCTCTTCCAACGATCAAGACCTTGATCAGATGAAGATGGCCGAATCCTTCGAATCCCAAGGCAATCAGCTCACTGAGGTAGATCCCTTCTCTCTTTTGCCCTCGACAAATATTTATCTCAAAACTTTGTAGGTCAAATTTTGAATCACCGAGTTATATCCTATTGTGCAATTTGTTTTCGGGGAAAAAGATTAAGTTTTTATGTTTCTCTGGGAAGTACAGCGAGGCTCTTCAGAAGTGGGAGGCTGCAATTACGTTGATGCTGCCAAGGGCTATATTGCATGAGCACAAAGCATAAGTTTTGCTTGAGATGGGAGATGGACTAAGTGTTTTAATAAGCAGCAACTAGTATGTTTACCTGAATATTTGATTGAAATTTTTCATAGTGAATAAATGCATCAATTGTTGCTGGTCTTTTCTGTTAGTTTGATAGTTTAAGAACGAGTATGCAACATGTAATTTTTGCCCTTTTGGTCATGGCCAATTGTTGTGCAGGCATGTCTTTGAGTTTGTCTTACCTATTTGGCTTATATTTCTAGTTTCATGGAGAAACTATGTGACGCAGACAAGGAAGCGAAAGATGCTGGCTAGATCTCGTTCTAACGCCAATGAACCCTAAATGATACCTTTAAGTAAGATAATATTTGAAGTGACGAGCAAAATAATTCGAATTTACGAGTAAAGATAAACAACTCGAATCCATGAGCAATTGGAAAGGAAAACTCAATTTTTTGATTAAAACTTGGATCCTAAAAACAAAGATATAATGTCCTTATATAGGTAAATAAAAGAAATGATACTCTAACTAGGAAACCTAATTAAATAAAAATAAAATAAAACTAGTAGGAATTCAAATCAGACTCAAAGACCAAATCCTGTTCAAAATCTGAAATAGCCGGGCGGTCGACTGGGCGGTCGACCGGCTAAGAGACTTAGCTCTCTGGTCGATTTTCTACTTTCTGCGATCAACTAGAAGCTTCAACTCGCTTGCTCGATCGATTGAGACATGTGTCTGGTCTGTTCTTGAGCCTTGATCTTTTCATGTTGTCTTGACTTCCTACATCAGTCCCTCCTTCAAAAGAACTAGTCCTCGAGTTATGATCAATTGAACCATTAACGATACCGTCTTTAGTAAACTCTACCTAAAGGAATGACCCCAAAATCTTGATCTACATCTATTGCATATCGATATGAGTTTAGGCTCCTTTTCTTTTATAAACTTTGGAAGAGGTAGAGTTGATCTCATGGCAACTATTTTGCCCTTCCAAGTGAATATATAGATGTTCTCTCTACCCTTGTGGATTGCATCAACATCATATTGTCATGGCCTCCCCAAAAGAATATGACATTTGTCCATATCAACTACACACATGCAATGGAGTCTTGGTAAATTCGCCAATTGAAATAGGAACCTGACAAGGATTCGTTATCTTGATGGAGGGGCTTTTCTTGATCCAACCAAGGGTGTAACACCCATGATATTAAACAATGGGTTAAAATTTAAATATGGAATTAGTGATATTTTACATAAAATTTTATGATAATTAAATTAATCATTTTGTGTGAAATGAAATTTGAAAATTCAATTGGAGAAAATTTGAAGTGAAATAAATTGGATAATTGTAACTCATATTTATAATTAATTTTGTTTTAGTAATGAAGTATAGAGGAATATGTGAAAATATGTGAACGTTTACATATTTCATGAAATACTGATATGAATACCAAGTATTGATATTTAATTCTGATTATACATGTGTATATCCATTTAACTGGAAAAAAAAAAAGAAAAGAAAAGAAAAATGGAGAAATGTGTAAAGGATTCTTGGGGGGAGAGAATAAACTCTCTTAAACTCTCCATCTCCCTGGCTCCCTCTCTCACCCTCTCTTTTGCTCTCCCTTTCTTTCTCTTCCTCTCTCCATGTCTCTCTTTCTATTGGGGTTCGACCGACGACAAAGGCCAATGGTCAGATGTAACACCTCGTTTCTGACATACGTACTTAGATACGTATTCTGATATTTTGATCGTATTCTTATTATTTTTCTTCGTATTTGTTTTGTTTTATGATTAGTTATATCATCGTTTGATATTTGGATCCTGATTCCTAATTTTATAATTAACCCAAGTCTTAACCAGGGACCGATCCTAGAATATTGCTCGATTTGGTCTTTTTGATAGTCAGATTTGATCGATTTTAGTTTTATTCATCATTTTCTAATATTTTAGATTTTTCATGATTTTCTAAAATTTTCCCGAATTAAATTACAAATCTTCAAAACCAGTGTCGACCAATGCTGCTGATTGATTCTCAAAATTTTAATTTACAATTGGAGTTGAATTTTTAGAAACTGATTTCACATTATTTCTATAATCATATTTTCTATCTAAATACATTTTTTGAGATTTTTCTGAATTTATCAAAATTCCACTAGATTTGATGTCGGCCAGTATCACTGGTCGATTCCAGAATTTTTAATTTACAATCAGAGTTGAAATTCTAGATTCCGTTTTCACATTGCTTCTTAAAATCACATATTTTCCCTAATGTATTTTCTGAGATTTTTCTAAATTTATCGAAATTTAGTCGAATTTGGTGTCGACCGATATCGCTGGAAGATTTCAGGATTTTTAATTTAAAAATGAGATTTTATTTCTAAAAACTGATTTCATATTATTCATCAGGATGATGTTTTCTATCTTTGAGAATTTTTGGAGATTTTTCGAAACTTATCAAAATCTGGCTGAACCGATGTAGACCAGTTTCGACGGTTGATTTTAAAAATTTTATTTTGAAAACGGGATAGAATTTCTGAAATTTGATTTCACCATGTATCTTATAATAATATTTAATATTTTTAAATTTTTGGGGATCATTCCGAGTTACTCCATTTTTCGGGCTTTTCTAAAGTTTTCGGTGTTTTTCAGATTCCAAAATTTTATCCAGATTTTCCTTTTATTTTTAATTTTCTTATCCATTCATAATTTCCCTCTCTTTTCTTTTCTTTTCCTTTTTCTTATTTTTCCTAAAATTCTCAGCCACACAATAAATATCCTAACCACCCTTTCTCTCTCCTCATTTATGGCGAGTCTCGCGTCTGAACTCAACTCAAGCAAGACGTGGACCTGAACCTCGCGTCTGAGCTTAACTCAACCAAACGTGGGTCTAGTTTTGGAGGCACAGAGCTCTGATGAGCACAATTTTGTCATATTTTTCATGCCTATATTCATCTATTATTTGTTTATAAATAATGATACTCGGGTATTTTTCTTGTGGTGTTTTACAGAATAAGCTATCAGAAAAAGATTGAACCACAAAAGTACACCTTGGAGACTGTAAAGCGTGCAACAGGGGATTGAAGGCGAGATAGGATGCTTGACACTGCCGGAACTGCTTTATCACGCTCAAAACGGACATCAAATAAATCTACAGTCAATTCGGAGAAGTTTGAAGCCAGTTGAGGCGAAAACGCAATTTTATAGAATCCAGGGGCTTAAATGTAATTTGACATGAAATAGCTTTTTTGAGTAATTAAATAATTGTTGTGGATGTTTATGCAAAATAGCCAAACCCTGTGTCTATAAATAGCCATATAAGGCTAGGGTTTGCGGACGGCTATTTTGGAGATGCAATCTGATTTTTCAGAATTTTGATATTTTTATTATTGTTATTTTTCTACAAGTGCCCTTTCTCTCCTGTTTTTGAGGTTACCTTTTCTTTTGGTCGTTGAGTGCCCGCTTCCCATGGTGTTGTCACGTAAAGCCTTCACAGGCCCTGTCCTTTCGTGCCGTCACAGGCACGCTTTTCGAGGCATCCAGAGGAGAGGCGCTGTGTTCGTGTTCCGACCTTCAAAAGGCGCCAACTCTAGGCGCCTTGTTTTCCAGCTGCAAGAAGGGGCTGCCTGGCTCTTTAACAGCGCCCAGAGTCACTACCTGTTTGACAGCACAGAGGCGCTCCACAGAGGGAGAAGCGCAGCCAAGCGCCTCGATCCACTCGAAACAGAGGCGGCAGATCTGCCTTCTTCGCACAGGTGCCTCGTTCCACACGGAGGAGATACATCAGATCAGAAAGGGTTACAGGTAGTTTATCTTCATTAATTAATAATTAATTGGACACTGCAGTCTAATGGATTTAACATTATCTTTGAGAAATTCTTGTTAAACTGATTAAATCAGAAATTAAATATTATTCATGTCTGATTATTTGGAATATTTAATGCTCATGATTACCATGTGTAACTAAATAAAATTTTATGAGCGTTGGGTGATGAACCTAGTCTACTAGATTGTGGTGGACTTTTAAATCTCTCGAATAAAATATAAACAACACATTAGTTAATTTTTAATCAATGGGATTAATTGCTAGATATTTAGAATTTGACAAGATATATTTAAATACTCGATATTCCATGCTTAATGTTTTTCTTATTTGTTGTTTTAATTTTATTATAGTACTTTGATGGAATATGCGATTAATTTAATATCTTGTGATTATGACTACAGTTCTAGTGTTTTATGCCATTTGAAATAGGAAATTATTATTGGGTACTCATTTAATTGAGAGACAAATACCACCACATGAACAGTAGTCTTGGGGATTCTACCCTAGGTGCATGATCTTTCTCTTTGACAAATTAGTTCACACCAACTTCTCAATCTATTCAACCAATTTGCCTAATTTGTGTTAGGATCATTTAGAAACACCTTCTCTGTGGACCGACCCTCAAGTGCTGCAAACGAACGACCGTGCACTTGCAGTATTTTAAAACGGGAGACAGAAATCTTCTCCCCAACAAGTTTTTGGCACCGTTACCAGGCAAGATTTACACAACGTAGATGGAGAAGATTCTAGAAATTTTCAGGCCAGTCAAAGTGAATATTCCTCTCCTTGAAGTTGTTGAACATGTTTCATTATATGCAAAGTTTTTGAAGAACCTGTGCACAAAGAAAAGAGCTCATCAGACTCCTAAGAAGGTCTTCCTCGCTGCAAATATCAGTGAGATCATAAAGAGCATGGTGCCAGTGAAATACAAGGACCCTGGATGTACGACTCTGTCTTGCACTATTGGAACCATAGTGATTGACAAGGCCTTACTAGATCTGGGGGCATGTCACCTTACTTCCATATTCAGTTTACAAGCAGTTAGGAGTGGATAAGTTGCCCACAAGGATTGCCTTGCAATTGGCTGATAGATCGGTAAAAATTTCAAAGGATGATGTAGAAGACGTGCTGATCAAGGTTGGAGAATTCATATTACCAGTCGATTTTGTTGTCTTTGAAACTGCATCGGTGGAGAACCCAAGAGGGCAGATTCCTGTGATTCTTGGCCAATCTTTTTTAGCAACATCAAATGCTTTGATCAATTGTCATAGTGGGTTGATGAAACTCACCTTTGGAACATGACTATCGATCTCAATATTTTCAATCTTGGAAAGCAGCCAAGCGATCACTCTGACCAACCTTTCGATGTCAACATGATCCAAGGAATATCAAGCGAACATTTTGAAGATGAAGGATCAGACATCGAGTAACTTGACCAAGGGTCAGAGCCTGACGAAGTGGAATAAGGGTTTGATGAAGTGGTCGAACAAGCTAATCAGGTGTTTACAACTCATTAGGAGTCTCTCTATGAGTCACTGGATGAGGAAATTCGAGCACCACTTCGACCATCTGTGGAGGAGCCACCTAACTTAGAACTAAAACCTCTCCCTGAAACATTAAAGTATGCCTATTTAGGTAGAGATGAGAAGCTCCCGATCGTGATAGCTTCTAATCTGAGCAAGAACCAAGAAGATCCCTTTTGTCCACATTGAAGGAGAACAAGAAAGCTATAGGGTGGACAATGGCTGATATAAAAGGGATAAGTCCAACAATCGTCCAGCATTGGATCCACCTAACTGATAATACTAAACCACGAAGAGACCCCAGCGCAGAATGAATCCTGTAATGAAGGAGGCAGTAAGAAAAGACATTTTGAAATGCCTTGACAATGAAATCATTTATCCAATCTCTGATAGTTCTTGGGTGAGTCCAGTGCAAGTGGTACCGAAAAGTCGGGAATTACTGTGGTCAAGAACGATGATGATGAGCTTGTACCTACGCGAATTCAGACAGGCTGCCGAGTGTGTATCGATTACAGGAAGCTTAATGCAGAAACGAGAAAGGACCATTTTCTTCTGTCCTTCATTAACCAGATGTTGGAACGCTTAGCCAAACATGAGTATTATTGCTTTTTTTGATGGATACTCCGATTATAATCAGATTCTGATAGCTCCCGAGGATCAAGAGAAAATCACATTCAGATGTCCGTTTGGAACATTTGCATACAGACGCATGCTCTTTAGGTTGTGCAATGCACCTGCAACATTCCAACGATGCATGCTCAGTATTTTTTCCGACATGGTGAAAAGATTCCTCGAGGTGTTCATGGATGTTTTTTTTCATTTTTTGAGATTCCTTCTCAGAATGCCTTCACCATCTTAGTCTGGTTCTCGCTCGATGCAGAGAAAAGAATCTGACATTGAATTGGGAGAAGTGCCACTTTATGGTCCAACAAGGCATTGTTTTGGGTCATGTAATCTCCAAGAAAAGGATTGAGGTGGACAAAGCAAAAGTGAATTTGATAGCTCATCTTCCGCCTCCTAGATCAGTTAAGGATATTAGATCATTTTTTGGGCACGCTGGTTTTTATCGATGGTTCATACAAGACTTCAGCAAGATTGCTCGCCCATTAACCAGCCTTCTCGCCAAGGACATCCCATTTGTATTCACCCTAGAATGCCTTGAGGCATTTGAGATCTTAAAGAAGGAGCTAATCTCAGCCCCTATAATTCATGCACTGGATTGGAGCCAACCCTTCGAACTAATGTGTGACGCGTCTGACCACGCGATCGATGCAGTCTTAGGGCAGCGGATTGACAAGCAACCTCATGTGATCTATTACGCCAGTAGGACACTGAACGATCCACAACTCAAGTATTCCACAACAGAGAAAGAATTCTTAGTTGTGGTCTTTGCGCTTGAAAAGTTTAGATCTTACCTGATTAGCTCAGAGATTACTGTTTACACTGACCACACTGCTCTAAAGTATTTGTTGACAAAGAAGGATGCGAAGGAAAACTAATAAGATGGATATTGCTACTTCAGGAATTTGACCTTCAAATCAGGGACAAAAAGGGGACCGATAATCTTGTGGCTGATCACACGTCCCGTCTACCAAACGCTCCATCCTTTAATGTTCCCATAAACGAACACTTCCCGACGAACAATTGTTCGCCATGATAAGAGAGCCATGATTCGCTGATATTATCAACTTCCTTGTGACCAGAAAAGTACCTAAAGAATGGTCAAGACAATACAAATATAAGTTTCACTCTCAATTGAAGTACTTATATTAGGATGATCCATATCTGTGAAAGTATTGTCCAGACCAAATTTTTAGGAGGTGTGTCCCTGAAGAAGAACATTAGAGCATCTTGTCATTCTGTCACGATCAAGCTTGTGGGGGACACTTCGGAGCAAAGAAGACTGCAGAGAAGGTCCTGCAATGTGGTTTTTATTCATTAAATTTAGTAGATGCCTTATGGGCATACCGAACTGCTTTTAAAATCAATCTTGGAATGTCTCTGTATCGGTTTGTTTTTGGGAAAGCATGCAATCTATTGGTAGAATTGGAGCACAGAGGCATGTGGGCCATAAAACAGCTTAATTTTAACCTTGACATGGCAGGAGAACATAGAAATTTTCAACCAAACGAGTTGGAAGCAATCAAGAATGAAGCATACGAGAATGCCAGAATCTATAAGAAAAAGACAAAGGTGTTCCATAACAAAGCAATTTTGCGGAAGTCATTTACACCAGGTTAGAAAGTCCTATTATATGATTCCAGACTGCATTTGTTTCCTGGTAAGTTGAGATACAGATGGACGAGACCATTTGTGGTGCGTGTGGCATTTCCTCATGGAGTAGTGGAGATAGAAGATCCAAAAAATGGTGCAGTATTCAAGGTTAATGGGCAACGTTCAAAGCCGTTTTTGGAAATACCTGCGAGCGATAACGAGGAGGTCATGAATCTTCATGACCCCCAATACGCTGGATGAGCATTTCATGTATTGTATCCGTATATTTGTATATTATTTTAAAAAAACTAACATATTGATTCTATGTCTTAGATACTAACAAAGCAAGTGGGAGAATTAAGAATATGACAGACCCAGATATAGACCACGGGCTACGGGACGACGAGTATGGTTTTCTGGACTACAACTCACCGTTTTTGGAATTGGTTTTGATGAAGGAGAGTCGGTGAATGAATATGTTAATCAAATTATGCAACCAATTGCTACCGACACCGAATTTCATCTGGGTATTCATAATTGGCAACACAGGCTCTATCCACATGAGCTAATGCATGAGAATTTTGTGGGGTTGCAAAACCTTGCACTGCCATCACATACGGAAAGCAGGGATGAGTTAGAAAGAGCATTGAGATTCCTGCTACCAACCCCGAACGGTAAATCCAACCAGGAACCTCCAATTGCTAATCAAGGTAGCTCTGGTGAAGGTATGTATATTTTCACTATAACCTGCTTCATCTTCATCCACTTGTTTTAGGATTTTCCATAACTTTAGGGAGTCATATAGTGTTTAGAGTCTTTTATTTATCTCTTTCTCTAACTTTGGTGTCAAGTTATTTATAAGTGTTACAGGACAAGCAGGGATACACACACATGGAGCAGTCTTTTGATTGTTTCTACGGTGATATTTCTCTTGGTGCACTGTAAGTTATCTACAATTCTAGTATATTATATAAATTCATTATTTTTCATGTATGCGTGGATTGTCTAATTATTATGATCATGTGCATAATTTAAGAGTGCATCTTGTATCTCTGTATACATTTGTATGCAAGAGGACATGACACATTTTAAGGGGGGGGAGGAGATTCACACGTTTCTTTTCTTTTAAGAGTCTTTTTGGTTTTTAGTGTTTTTATTTTATTTTATTATCTTTCTTTACTTTATCTTTATTTTCTTTTAAGAGTCAAAAAATGTTGAAAATGAAAATTTTCTACAGATGGTTAGCTAGTAGATGAGTGATTTAGTATCCATGAGTGGATTTTAAAGGTAAGATCAAGATGAAAAAAATCATAAAATGTTAAAATAGAGATTAAAATTTGGAACGGACAATCCCATCTAAAATTAGTCTAAGTGATTATGTACCCCCCAATAGCACTTACCCTGTTAAGTTCATAGGCTTGGAATATTGATTACAACTAGAATACTAAAAAAAAAGAGATTTATTATATAGTAAAATATTATTAAAAAGCCTTGTCTTGTGGCCTCAGTTGCTTGAGTAACTAAGTCTGTAGGAGTGTTTTTAACTTATTGCCCTAAGACCGTCTGGTTTGGGAGCATTGGCCCAAAGCTCGCTACATGGGTAGTTGAGAAAGCCTTGTTGGCCCAAAGGTCTATCACCCTAGTTTTGATGATGATCAACTCATGAAGTTATGTTTACTAATGATCTTGTGTTTAATTAGTGACAGATTCATTATCAAGATCTTAGTAGGTGCATAGCTCAATAAAGGATAAAATGTCAAGATTTGGAGCTAGCACGGTGTGATCCAAGGAGCTTTTGGATCAAGCTTGGACCAAGTCAAGAAGATGAGAAGCCTTCAAGTGAAGACTTTAAGAAGATGAAGACTTGTGTCTAGGTATAAGATTTTGTTTTTGTTTTAGTTAAAAATGTAAAGGATAGAATAGTGGTGGATTGCTCAAGTACATATACACACACACACTCTTGATTTAGTTGTCTTTTCATAAAAGAATTTTCGTTTAGAAAAGACTTTCATTTTGGAAAAATATCATTTTGGTTTTTGGTGCTTTCTTATATACATGTTTTAAACCAAAACCAAGTTTATGCTTATTGTCAAAAATATAGATATTTCATCTTGATTGTGTAGTGGATCATATCCATACACACTATGCTTTAATGAATTCAAATATCTTGTTTTTGTATCATGAAGAATTTTGGAAAACAAGTTTTAGAAAAATACAAGTTTTTCATTTGAGCCAATATTTCCAACTTACAAAAATAGTCCAATCTTTTATAACATGCCTTAATTTTGTGCAAGCATGTTTGTATATTGGTAAAACTATTTTTGTAGATTTTTATGTATTTTATGGGATTTTATTTTAGCCAAAAAAGACCAAGTTTTCAATCCCAGAAAAACTGTTTCAGGCTTCAGCAAGTCGACTGTATAGTCGACTAGGGCTGAAGTCGGTCGACCGGCTCGGTCGACCGACGTGCACAGACGTGCACGCCTTTGTGCACTGGAGGATGGTCGACCGCTCCAGAGAGCTCTGCTCTCTGGAAATTTTGGCCGACCGTACGGGTCGACCGACAGAGAGTTCTACTCTCTGCTCCAGTGGTTCGGTCGACTCGGGCGGTCGACCGTGGCTCCAACGGTCGGATTTCTGACCGTTGGCGGTCGACCGACCCGGTCGACCGACAGGCCTGACAGACCCCAACGGCTAGTTTTTGACAGCCTATAAATTTGGGGGTTTGGTCATTGTTTTGTAACAAGATTTGAGGAGAGCTTTGAGCCAGTTTTTCCCATTCTTTTAAAAGGGTTTTCTCCACATATTTGAGAGCAAATATTTCCTATCTAAAGGAAGATTTTATTCAAGAGTGTTTAAAAGAGATTCTTTGAGTTTTCCTCCACCATTCTCATCCTAGTTTTTCTCACACAAACACTTGAGCTATCCATTGCTATTCATCTTATAGGAGTGTTGTAGTGAGAGCTTTCATTGGTGATCAAAGTGTTTAGATCACCAAGAGATCATTTCTTGTACTTTGAGGAGGCAGACGTGTGTGTCCGCGTTGCTTCGAGTTCGGGTGTGAACTCCGTGTTTGAGGTGCGGCCTCGGCGAGCTTGTGGGGCTTGCGTGTGTACGGGACTAGGGAGTCCGAGGGCTTGTAGGTGTTGCGGCACCGGGGAGAGATCCATTGGGATCTTGCATAGTGGAAATCCTTCGTGTGTCGAAGGTGGGGATGTAGAGCAAGGGTGCTCGAACCTCGAAACAAACCCTTTGTGTTTGCGATTGCCATTTCTCTCTCTCTCTCTCTCTATCTCCTTGTTTACATCTTGCATTACTTATCTTATCTTTACCTTTATATGCATGATATATTCCTTGTGCTCATATTGATATATTGCTTGGGATTGTTGACTAACACTTGTATTCAACCAAGAGAGCCAACGCGGCACCTCAACCCATTCAAGGGGAATCTAGAGGAGTTTGTCCAGAGCCCTTCACGGGAAATTCAGCAACACTCTTTGGTTATACGTGGTGTTTAGTGTAAGAAGTTTAATTAGGTCATAATTGTTTTAATTCCGCATTATTTGGCATTAAGTGACCATTAGATTAGCCATCACCTATTCACCCCCCTCTAGGTGAACTTCAATTGGTATCAGAGCTTGGTACTCTGATTTGGGTCTAACAACCTAGAGTTAAAGATCCTCATTTTTAGGCTAATCACAATATTTTGTACACACACCATGGAGTTCATGTCACCACCCACTTTTGACATTCTTAACATCCAAATTTCGAAGGTTAAGATGTCATTGTACCTCAAGGCCTTAGGCATTCATGTTTATCTTGCTACAATTAAAGATTCTTATATTAATGATAGCAAGTACATTGAGGCTAATGCAAAAGCCCTAAATGCTTTGAAGAGTACCCTAAATGATGATTACTTATTTAGGGTTGCTAACATTGACTCGGCTTTTGTAGCTTAGAACATCATCACCTCCCTTGGCGAAAAGGATCTATATTATGCCGGGAGCGATTCGGATGTTGGAAGCGACACCTCCAACAAGTGCTATATGGTCCAAGGGGATAACCCCCTTGAGGTAAACTCCGAATCCGATGATGAAGACATGTCATATGATGAGCTTACTACCCTTTGTCATCTTGTGCTTGAAAAATATGACATGCTTAAAAAGAAGAATAATAATTTGAAAAAGAACATTGCTTCCATGCATAAAGAACATGATTCTTTTAGAGATAACATTGCATGCTTAGAAAAAGATAATAAGAAAATTAAAAAGGATTTTGATTGCATGCTTAAAGAAAAAGATTCATTAGCAAATAAGGTTGCATGCATTGAAAAAGAAAATAAGATTTGAAAAATGAGAATGTTTCCTTGCTTGCAAAATTGAATGATTTATGTGAAGGGAACACTACTTTGAAAAATAAAATTGCTTTGGTGGAAAAACAAAAGGAAGTTGTTTTTCAAGAAAATAAGTCCTTAAAAAGAAAATTTGTTGAAAAAGAGAAAGAAAAGATTTTGTTTCGAAAAAGAAAAAGAAAAATGATTCTTTATCTCATCATGCTTTACATACCACCACTAATGTGATTAAAGATTTGAAAAATAAAATAGATAGTTTGAGCTCTAATTTGAGCACATGTGCATTCAATCATACTAGATTGGAGTCTATGTTTTCAAAGAAACAAACTTCATCCGTTCATGCACATCATCATGCTTATGTTGAACATCATGATCATTCACACACACACATAAGCATACTAAGGTGTACGTATGTACACATTGTGGCCGCAAAGGCCATTTAGCAAAATTTTGTTATAACAAGTTGCATTATTTTAATTTTGCTAAAAATAAAAATGCTTGGGTGCCTTACAACAAGACTAACCCCAAAGGACCCAAGAAAATATGGGTACCAAATTCTCCACATTTTGCTTTTGATGTAGGTGAGGGCTCTCACAAGACGTGAGAGAATTGGTGCCTTGGTGGTGGATGCAATGGACTCTATGGGCACATCTTAGACGCATCGCTATCAAGGAAGCTTGGTGGGACAACCACCATATTTGGAGCTTTAGAGTTGGTAACAATCTCTAAACTCCTACTTTTATGTACATGCTTTTAATTTCATATATCATATAGCATGTTCATATTTTTGTGTGCTTCATGTGGTATTTACATGCTTAGATGTAGAATGTGTCAAACTTGCATTTATACATATATGAATAGTGAACTACAATTGACTCATAAATATTTGAACTTCATGCTCATTTGTTTCCACTATATGCATATGTATAGACTAGTTTTGATGATTCTCTTTTATACATGTTTTTGCCTATTTTTATGCTTTACTTCATGTATATGTATTTTTAATTCAAATCTAATAAATATACATGTATACCCGTGAGTCTCTTGCTTTCATGTAAATACATTTAATAGACTCTTTTATACTTGGGATATGTATGCATATTGTTAGCTTTGGATATACCATACATATATCTTGAAGTTATTTGAAAGAAAAATGAATTTTTATGTTTGATAAAAATAATTTTCATGTCTATTTTAAGCTTCATTGACTTTTTTCATAAAAATGCTATTTACACGATCGTTTAACACTCACACTTTTGTTAAAATCATTTTGAGCATTATAGACCATGAGTGCTTAAATTTTTGTGTGTCTAGTTATGTTTATGAAAAACATAAGATTTGAAATATTTGAAGGATCTTTAACTAGTTTTTCAAAAACAATTTATACTAGTTATTTATTCTTCAAATAGTTTTTGAGATTGACACATGATTCTATTTTTCTCAAAATTTGATGCTTCATGATTTGAATATTAGTTTATATGTTAGTTTTTGTCAACACTAGGATTTATACTTGTACATATCGTGGGCCACAAATAAATCTATTTATATTTGTGCTTGAATGCTTATTTGAACCCATGAAATGTGCTTGTATTGCTTGGTTTTGATGATACATACATTTTTAAACTTGTATTCTCACTTTTTGGATTTGATTTATGATCATGTGTTTTCATTTCATGTATATGTGTTATTTGCCAAACTCTAAGATATACATGTATACCTCTTGAGTTATTTGCCTTTCATGCAAATCTATATATATGGACTCAATTGTGTTTTGGGATATGTGTGTATACTTCTTGTGTTATCAAAACATACATATACCTTGAAATATAATTTAAAATTTTTTTTTTTGTGATAGATTATACAATGAGATATACACTTGAACTTACCTTATGTCAATTGGTATCAATATGATTATTCTTTTTGTATATACTCATGTTTTAATTGTATGTATGAATGCTTTCAAATTTAAATTATATCAATTTCTATTGGTATTATCTTTTCATACATATATGATCTATTTGTGCTTGATTTACAATTGATTCACACTCTTAAGCACAATGTATATGCTAAGCTTAATTCAACTTTCAATTGGTAATTCTTAAAGCTTATGCAATATGTTTTCAAAATTGATATCAAAATAAAAAATATGTTTACTGGATATCTCAAAATGTGTTTTATTAAGAAAGATCAAAATTTTGTTTTGATAAAAAAAAAAACATCCAAAATTTTTGATTTGTATTTCCTATATGCAAGGAGAGCTTAACATCTCTCTTATATATGGATTCATGTTGAGTATATTATAAATTGAGGAGCTTGACAACTCTTCTTTATATGATATACGTGTGTAGGGGAGCTTCACATCTCCTCTTATGCATTACATAATATGTGTTATGTGAGTTAGGGCTTGTCATCCCTTCTTCATGTAATGCATATGTGTAGGGAAGCTAACTTAGCGTCTTCCTCTTCATGAATGTATATCGCATATAAATTTTTATTGATTAATTTGTATTACCCCTTCTTGATCTCTTTGTTTTTGACAAAAAGGGAGAGAAAAATTTGTTTGATTTGATTTCACTTTGAACCCTTTGTTGATGATTGACAAAAAGGGGGAGAAAGATTTTGAGTTTATATGCATGGTTGAATAAGATTTATGTTTATGCATAAGATTTTTTGTATTGCAAATAGGAGAAAAAGATTTTGATTTATGCTTGTTGCATGTTTTATCTCCATACTTGCATACATATTCATGTGCCTCATTGCCATATCTATTATTTATTTGTTATGCATGAGTTAAGGGGAGCTTCTTTGAAGCTTTACTTTAATCCATGCATATATAACTTCATGAGTTTTGTCATCATCAAAAAGGGGGAGATTGTTGGCCCAAAGGCCTATCACCCTAGTTTTGATGATGATCAACTCATGAAGTTATGTTTACTAATGATCTTGTGTTTAATTAGTGACAGATTCATTATCAAGATCTTAATAGGTGCATAGCTCAACAAAGGATAAAATGTCAAGATTTGGAGCTAGCACGGTGTGATCCAAGGAGCTTTTGGATCAAGCTTGGACCAAGTCAAGAAGATGAGAAGCCTTCAAGTGAAGACTTCAAGAAGATGAAGACTTGTGTCTAGGTATAAGATTTTATTTTTATTTTAGTTAAAAATGTAAAGGATAGAATAGTGGTAGATTGCTCAAGTACATATACACACACACTCTTGATTTAGTTGTCTTTTCATAAAAGAATTTTCGTTTAGAAAAGACTTTCATTTTGGAAAAATATCATTTTGGTTTTTGGTGTTTTCTTATATACATGTTTTAAACCAAAACCAAGTTTATGCTTATTGTCAAAAACATAGATATTTCATCTTGATTGTGTAGTGGATCATATCCATACACACTATGCTTTAATGAATTCAAAATATCTTGTTTTTGTATCATGAAGAAGTTTGGAAAACAAGTTTTAGAAAAATACAAGTTTTTCATTCGAGCCAATATTTCCAACTTACAAAAATAGTCCAATCTTTTATAACATGCCTTGATTTTGTGCAAGCATGTTTGTATATTGGTAAAACTATTTTTGTAGATTTTTATGTATTTTATGGGATTTTATTTGAGCCAAAAAGATCAAGTTTTCAATCCCAGAAAAACTGTTTCAGGCTTCAGCAAGTCGACTGTATAGTCGACTAGGGCTGAAGTCGGTCGACCGGCTCGGTCGACCGACGTGCACAGACGTGCACGCCTTTGTGCACTGGAGGACGGCCGACCGGACGGCCGACCGCTCTAGAGAGCTCTGCTCTCTGAAAATTTCGGCCGACCGTACGGGTCGACCGACAGAGAGTTCTACTCTCTGCTCCAGTGGCTCGGTCGACCCGGGCGGTCGACCGTGGCTCCAACGGTCGGATTTCTGACCGTTGGCGGTCGACCGACCCGGTTGACCGGCAGGCCTGACAGACCCCAACAGCTAGTTTTTGACAGCCTATAAATTTGGGGGTTTGGTCATTGTTTTGTAACAAGATTTGAGGAGAGCTTTGAGCCAGTTTTTCCCATTCTTTTAAAAGGGTTTTCTCCACATATTTGAGAGCAAATATTTCCTATCTAAAGGAAGATTTTATTCAAGAGTGTTTAAAAGAGATTCTTTGAGTTTTCCTCCACCATTCTCATCCTAGTTTTTCTCACACAAACACTTGAGCTATCCATTGCTATTCATCTTATAGGAGTGTTGTAGTGAGAGCTTTCTTTGGTGATCAAAGTGTTTAGATCACCAAGAGATCATTTCTTGTACTTTGAGGAGGCGGACGTGTGTGTCCGCGTTGCTTCGAGTTCGGGTGCAAACTCCGTGTTTGAGGTGCGGCCTCGGTGAGCTTGTGGGGCTTGCGTGTGTACGGGACTAGGGAGTCCGAGGGCTTGTAGGTGTTGCGGCACCGGGGAGAGATCCATTGGGATCTTGCATAGTGGAAATCCTTCGTGTGTCGAAGGCGGGGATGTAGAGCAAGGGTACTCGAACCTCGAAACAAACCCTTTGTGTTTGCGGTTTCCATTTCTCTCTCTCTATCTCCTTGTTTACATCTTGCATTACTTATCTTGTCTTTACCTTTATATGCATGATATATTCCTTGTGCTCATATTGATATATTGCTTGGGATTGTTGACTAACACTTGTATTCAACCAAGAGAGCCAACGCGGCACCTCAACCCATTCAAGGAGAATCTAGAGGAGTTTGTCCAGAGCCCTTCACGGGGAATTCGGCAACACTCTTTGGTTATACGTGGTGTTTAGTTTAAGAAGTTTAATTAGGTCATAATTGTTTTAATTTCGCATTATTTGGCATTAAGTGACCATTAGATTAGCCATCACCTATTCACCCCCCTCTAGGTGAACTTCAAGCCTAACAGGACAAGACAACATAAAATATAATAATTTTGATTATCAATTAGTTAGGTGCCTTGGCCTCAGGAAATCTCGGTATCTACGCGAAAGATAGTTAAAAAGTTCTATATATATATATTTGTTATCACACAAAAAAAGTACGTAAGTTGTAGTTAAATATTCCCAAACTTGAGAACTATATCATGTTCACGGGGTGCATAAGATCTGAAACTTAGAACAGGTGGTGTAAAGTTTTAGATTTAAGACTTTATTTTATAGTCAATATGATTTCTTAAATCGAGGTTGTACTTAAAAATGAAACTCTTGGAAACTTGTGATCTTACTAACTAGTTAACTTGAGTAGATAAAAAAATTTCAATTTTTTTCCTTTCTTGATTTTTGGTTATCCTTATTTTACTTTTGTTTATTCTTTAATCTCATTCTTTTATGGATTTTGTGGGTGTAATCCATTGAAAACCCTCACGAGACAAAACTCGTCCCCTAGGCGTAACCTAGGGGTTTAATGGCTTGTTACACGTGCTAAATGCAACCATGATTCCTAGGAAAGTGAGTCAGGATGGTTTAGTTTTTCTATTTGTTTGTTTTTAGTTTTTCTTTTTATTAGTTTTTCTCGAGGACTAGCAAAAGATAGGTGTGGGGGGTATTTGATGAGCACAATTTTGTCACATTTTTCATGCCTATATTCAGCTATTATTTGTTTATAAATAATGTTACTCGGGTATTTTTGTGTGGTGTTTCGCAGATTAAGCTATCAGAAGAAGATTGGAGCACAATAGTATACTTTGGAGACTGTAAAGTGTGCAACAGGAGATTGAAGGTAAGATAGGATGCTTGAAACTGCCGGTACTGCTCTACCATGCTCAAAATAGGCATTAAATAAATCTACAGTCAATTCGGAGATGTTTAAAGCCAGTTGGACGAAAACACAATTTATATAATCCCGGGGCTTAAATGTAATTTGACATGAAATAGCTTTTCTGAGTAATTAAATAATTGTTGTGGACGTTTGAGCAAAATACCAAATCTTATGTCTATAAATAGCCATATAAGGCTAGGGTTTGGGGATGGCTATTTTGGATATGCAATCTGATTTTTCAGAATTTCGATATTTTTATCATTGTTATTTTCCTGCAAGTGCTCTTTCTCTCCTGTTTAACAGCGCCCAGAGGCGCTGCCTGTTTGACAGCGCCAAGGCGCTGCCTCTTTTGTAGCGCCCACAGAATGAGAGGCACACCAGGCGCCTCGATCCACGCGAAACATAGGCGGTAGACTGCCTTCTTCGTACAAGTGCCTCGTTCCACACGGAGGAGAGAGCAGATCAGAAAGGGTTACTGGTAATTTATCTTCATTAATTAATAATTAATTGCACATTACAGTCTAATAGATTTAACATTATCTTTGAGAAGTTCTTGTTAAACTAATTAAATCAGAAATTAAATATTATTCATGTCTAATTATTTGGAATATTTGATGCTCATGATTATCATGTGTAACTAAATAAGAGCCTAGGGTGATGAACCTAGGCTACTAGATTGTGATGGACTTTTAAATCTCTCAAAAAAAATATGAAAAATATATTAGTTAATTTTTAATTAATGGGATTAATTTCTAGATATTTAGAAATTTGACAAGATATGTTTAAATGGTTGATATTCCATGCTTAGTGTTTTTTTCTTATTTGTCGCTTTAATTTTATTATAGTGCTTTAATGGAATATGCGATTAAATTTAATATGTTGTGCTTAGGACTACAGTTCTGGGGTTATATGCCATTTGAAATAGGAAATTATTATTGGGTACTCATTTAATTGAGAGACAAATACCACCACATGAACAGTAGTCTAGGGGATTCTATCCTAGGTGCATGATCTTTCTCTTTGACAAACTAGTTCACACCAATTTCTCAATCTGTTCAACCAATTTGCCTAATTTGTGTTAGGATCATTTAGAAACACCTTCCCTGTAGACCGACCCTCAAGTGCTGCAAACGAATGACCGTGCACTTGCGGTATTTTAAATCGGGAGACAGAAATCTTCTCCCAACAAGCTCCTTCTCTCTCTTACATTTAATTCCCCTCCAATCAACTCCAGTCAATCATCATCACCTTTCTCTTTCTTCTGCAAATACAGTTCTCCTCCTTCCTAAGATGCGGGTCACTTCCTTTGAGACACGAACCTAGGCCAAACGTGAGTCTGGCCCAAGCCAGACGAGGATCTCATTTTATGAGACGTAGGTTTGGGATTTTTGAGTGGAGGGTATGAAATGTAATAACCCCTACTTCTATATATTTATATATTACATACCCCTTTTTTTCTCTCTCTCTTTCATTTCTTTTCCTTCTCCTTTCCTTTTCTCCATCAAGCCAATAGTAGTGCCCAGACCGTCGTGCCCTCCTCCTTGGCTGGCCCCTTGGCCGGCGTCCCTAGGCTTCCACCAACCACCTCAACCTCCCCTTCTCCTCCTCCACTCTCTCCACTAAATCCCACCATCACCACCACCTTCTTCTTCTTCCTTTTTGTTGGCTCAGAGGCCCATCACTCTAGTTTTGATGATGATTAACTCATGTAGTTACAGTTTACTAATGATCTTGTGCTTAATTAGTTTCAAATATTTGATCAAGATCTTAGTAGGTGTTTAGTTTCAACAAAAGAGTTTTGGAGCTAACACGTGTTGATTTAAGAGCTCGAGCGTCAAGATCGCATCTAGCACTCGGTTGGAGTCATGCTCGTTGGATCGCATTTAGATTGAGTCGGCTTGGAGACAAGAAGACCTCAGTTTGTTTAGTATAAGATTGTTTAGATCTTGTGTAAAGATAGCTAGTGTTGATATGCTCAAGTTCACATATACACGCAAGTTTAAAGTTTGGTTTCGGTTTAGCCCGTTTTGGTTTTCATGTCAAAAACATAAATATATATCTTATATGTATATTGAACTCTATCCAAATACAATACGCTTCAAATTTGTTTCAATATCATGTTTTTGTAACCATATGAGTTTTGGAGAAAACGATTTTTTATTTCAAAAATCTAAGTTTTGGAAAATAAAGATTTTGTGTTTAAGCCAAATTTCAATATCACAAAAATAGTTCAAATTGTTTATAATATGTGTTGAATTTTAGTCACACATACTTGTACTTCAAAGATCTTATAAGAACTTATTTTTGTGGAATTTATGTGTTTTTATGGGATTTAAATGGTATTAAAAGACAAGCTTTTCCATCCTTAAAATCCCAGCCTTTCCATCCTTAAAATCGCAGCCAGACTGACTGGCGGTCGACCGAGCCAGTCGACCGGACCAGTGGTCAGTCGACCGGAACGGTCGACCGATGTGCACAAGCGTGCACATCCATTTGGCTGGTGGACCAGTCAACGGGGCGGTCCACCGTCCACCCCGGTCGACCGGGAGGTCCACCGGCCAGAGAGCTTTGCTCTCTGGATCCAGCATCGGTCGACTGGGTGGTCGATCGATGCCACAACGGTCGAAAATCTGACCGTTGGCCGGTCGACCGGGTGGTCGACTGACATCAGCTGCTGATTTGGCCCAACGGCTAGTTTTAGAATGGGTTATAAATACCCATCCCTTTGGGCTGTTTTGATTAAAAATTTAGAGAGAAATTTTTCCCATCTTTACAAGTGTTTTAGCAACAACTTTTAAAAGATTTTTTGCGTTAAAAAGATTTATCTTTATTTGTTTTCAAGGGTTGGAAAAATCAAAGAAAAATAAGAGTATTTGGGATATTGGTAGAGTATTTGGGATATTGGTTTTCATCTTTATTTCTACCTTATTCTAGTTGTTTTCTTAAGTATTTTTCTTTATGATTTGTTTTTCAAATACCTTGATTTCTCACACTTGAGCTATCATATCATCCTATCTATAGGATCTTATTTTTGGTGAGAAAAATAGGTTTGTGGTTTGTTGAGACCACCAAGTGTTGTAATCCTCTTTGCTTTGTGTTATCCCTATTGTGTAGAGGTGATTGTGGAGAAGATTGGGTTTGTTGTTATCCTCTAAGTGTAGAGGTGATTGTTGGAGTGTTGGCTTAGTGCCTTATCTCTCTAAGTGTAGAGATGATTCTTGTTGTTTGGCTTAGTTCCTTATCCCTCTAGTGAGAGGTGATTGTTATTGTGTCTAGCCTCTTGTGTAGAGGTTGTGTTATTGGAAAGAGGAGCTGTGTACTCCTAATTGTATTTACCAAATCCTCAGTGGAGGTTCCATGTGTGGGAAGTCCTGTGTGGACGCATTAGTGAAAATCCTTCTGTGTAAAGGCGGGGACGTAGAGCAGTGGCTCAAACCTCGAAATATATCTTGGTGTTTGTGATTGATCCACTATCTCTAAACTCTCTCTTTCTTACCTTGCATTGTTTAATTTTGTTCATATCATACATATATGCTTGGTATTGTTTGTGTGTGCCCATACTTGTGTTGAATCAAGAGAGCTTCAAATAGCACCTCAACTCTTATTTAGAGGAATTCAGAGGAGATAGTCTAGAGCCCGTCACCGGGAATTCGGCTACACTCTTTGGTTACATGATTGAGCTTAAACCTGCACACAAAATACAGAATTTCAGATCTAAGAATGGGATGTGCAAGGTGCTCAATTCTACCGCAGTAGTAAGTGGCTATGCGGGTCGTGATCCACAAGGAGGGACTAGCTATAGAAGCTTTTTAGTAAGTTTTCTTTTATGTTATAAAGTTTGGTTAAAGTTCTTCTTTAGTTCTTTAAAAGAAAAAGAGAAAAATTAGGTTAAAGTTAAGTGAGGAAGAAAGTGGTAGAATGAGAAGGTGGAGAAAAATGGAAAATGATTATTTACAAAGAAATTGAAAATGGAAAGAAGTGGGTGTTGTTGGTGTTCTAAACTAAAGAATAAAAGAAAAGAAAAGAAACTAAAAATTACTTACTTCTTTTGGCCTAATACCTACCTTGAATCTTTTGCAATAATGTTACCTTGAAGCGAGGCGATCAACGTATAGCCCATAAGAGTTGATTCCCGTTTCCACCACATTATATCATCAAGACGTTGCAAGTATGAAGTGATACAGAATGAAACTCAAAATCCATCGTCATGGGCTATCGGTGGCACTCGCAAAGGCAAGGCTCTTTCGATGCTTTTAGACTCACTTGGATAACAATTGTACCAAAAGAAGAAAAGTAGAGAAGAAGAAGAAGAACACAAAAATAAAGTACATACAAAAAGGGAACTACAGATTCGATTTTATAACAATAAGAGAAAAGAAGGAAATCTTACACCGGTGTCACTCTCAGCACAAGCTTCGTTCTCGTTCTCTTATAAAATTCTGATCTCCTCTGATTTACATAAATTAAAACTAAAAATTACATGAAAAGAAAAACAAAAACCTACACTACAAAGAATGAAAAACTGGACTAAATCCTATCTCTGCATGATCGTCCCCATTTACAGTGAAAATCCTACCTTTTATAGGCAAAAACCCAGAGGGGGTGAGAAGATAGGGGGAGCAAATGCTCCCTCTAACTCACTAACCAAGCCGCGAAAACGCGGCTTTGGCCGCGTTTCCATGGCCAGGGTGTGGCCAGGTGGCCACACCCTGTTGGTGGTGCTCCCCGGCTTCTCGATTTGTCTTTATCTTTTGCTGGATTTGCAGTTTAAGTCCGAGATTTTGACGAAATGGCCTTTGATCCTTGGCTTCAACCGATCGATTTGTAGGGATTTGTTCTAACTGATTTTCAACCGATCTGAACCGATCTGATCTGCCCTGATTTACTGAGTTCGAATTAATTCTGATTTAATTCAGAATTTGTTGGGCTTTTGGGCACATTTCTCTTCACTCTCCTTTAGGAATGGGCCTGCAAATAAATTAAACATTTAATTAGGAAAAAACAGAGTTTATTCTATAATAAGTATGAGAATATAATAATAAATGTGCAATATTATGACCAATCATTACACTAAGTGTGTTGCAATTAGTTTTTAATTCCGCATCATTTGTCATTAGATTAGCCTTACACCTATTCACCCCCTCTAGGTGTATTTTCACTTTTTACCAAGAAACTCATTTTCACCATTATCTTCTCCACCCTCTCCATCGCCACTAACACCACCGCGTCCACCACCGACTTCATCAAACTTTCTCCTCCGTTGTGCTCTTTTATTTTAGCCCTTCCTCGCTTTCCGAAACTTCGTTTCATCAAACTCCATTTTCGCCATTTCAACTACACTTGCACCCACCTTTCCCTTCTCCTTGGACCTCATCGCCAACCACCAGGGCGTCGACGGCCACCTGACCGCCACCGGCCAGGCTGATGGCCTCCCTTGGCCGGCCATCTCCCCTTCCCCTCCTATCTTTTCCTTTCTCTTTTCCTTCCTTCTTTCTTCTTTCTTTCCTTCTATTTTTCTTTCCCTGTTCTTTTCTTCTCCCTTTCACTCCTTGTCTCTCAAGTCCCCCTCTCTCCACACACACACACACACACACACACACATCTTAAATACTAATTTAGATGGCTGAGAGATCCTGTAGCATATCTTGTAGGATCAATCCGAATTTGACCCATTGCCATCCCTACCTTTTTTAAACATGTAATGTCATTCGGTTATTCTATCTTCTAACTTGATCTGTCGCCCTTTTTAAACTTTAGTTTTTTTACAAAATCAATCTCCCTATCTCTCCTTCTCTTTCTCTTATTCCCTAGCTTGGTTACGTCTCTCTCTGTCTCCCTATCTCATCATTAACGCGACTCTCACGTTGGGCCACCAAACGTGGAGCTCATCCTCGCGTCCCAGGGGACTATGACTTGTTAATGCACTATTCACGTTTAAGCTTAGTGATGTGAGGCTCCACTTTTGCGTAACGTGATCTTCGCATTCTTGATATCTGTATAACGCGATCCCCGCGTTCTCTCCTTGATCCCTACATCTCTCTCTCACTGAATTCACTCTCTCTCTCACACTGAATTTCACTTTCTCTCTCTCAGTCCCTCTCTTTCTCGCTCTCTCTCTCTTACTCTCTCTCTCTCTCTCTCGGGTATAATTGATGGACGCGGAGCTCACTCCTGCGTCCAAGCATTTTCATAATGCGATCCTCGCATTTTTTAATCTTCGCAATGCGAAGCTCCACTTCCGCGTGACGCGATCCTCGCATTCACGACCTTCGCGTCCGACCACCTTCTCGTTCCCCCTCTTTACTTTATTTATATAATATAATTTATTATATTTGAACGCGCACACGTGTTGGTTACATAGAGTTCCGGAGCTCGGGATTTTCAAGGTGTTTTCCTTAATTAGGCGAATGTTCTCACTTTCCTTTTGGTTTCCCCACTTCGTCGGGTCGACTTGAATTGTATTCTGTATTTATATCTGTATTCATGTTTTGTATTGAGATGTGCTCTTGTATTTGCAAGTGGCCGAGAGCCCAGTATTGTACATGTATATAGTTGTGATGAATATTTGTACAAGGGTAGTTTATTTTCTGTACATATACCATGACTGTGATATGTTTTATTTCTGCTTTATACTATGCATGGCCGACCCTTCGTGGTCATTTAGCCTCCGATCTTAACCTCTCCGAGGTTTATTAAAGTCTTCTGGACTTTCTAAGCTACGCCTGGAAGAGCAGTTGAGCGCTCAGTATTTTACCACTAAACAAGCATAGGCGGAACTCTGTCAGATTTTAGACTCGCATATTATGCCGAGTCATTTTTTGAGTTCCACCGGCACTTTGATGATAAAACACTGTTCACTGATCTTGTCCCCAGCATTGCTTAGCTCCGCTTGGATATTCGCTTGCTCGCTAATTACCTACTTGTCAGTTTATCTATTCTTCTATTAATGGTTGTGTAGAGTTTGAAATCTTACTTATACTGTTTTCCTAAAACTACATCGTTCTCCTGTATTCGTATCGATCATCTGTATCAGTACCATTTTTCGTATTCGCACCGATCCCTTATATCGGCACTGTTTTCCTGATAGTGATATCTAATGTGTTTACTGCCTGACATGCTACTACATGCCATTACTTGACACCTAACTCATGTATACTATCACCTAACACCTGTTCGATATCACTTATCACCTGCCACCTGATATATTCCTACTTGACTTGTGATTATCATAATCGGGAATCCTGTTTTGCCATCCTATGTTATATATACAATGACCTGTATTTTTAGTACTTATGTAACTCTAATTCTGAATCAACCTGAGGGCCTCCAGGAATCCGAGGGGAGTATTGAATCCCTACCTCCTGTTATATTCCTGAATGGGCATAATATAAGACCCACCTTCCTGTTTGCCTAGCGGCAGGTTCTGGATCAGCACTGGAACATCCTGGGCCGTAGTCCTGAAAATCACCTAGAGGGGAGGGGGTGAATAGGTGATAATGCTAATCAATGCACAATTAAAAATTTATGATGCAACAATCACCCAAAACAAGACTAGAAGCCGAATACCCCGTAAAGGGCTCTGAACTCCTTCCTCATGATTCCTCTAGATAAGAGTTTGAGGTGCACAATGCAATCTTGTTGTATGAGTATAAGATTGACAATATGAATATAAAACAAGTGAATATAGCTATGAATGTAGAGAGCAAGTGATAAGAGCAATAAAAGTAGAGTAAGAAACAAGAGCAAGTAAACCAAACGCAAACACCGAGAATTTTTCCGAGGTTCGAGCACCCAGCTCTACGTCCCCGCCTTCACCCAGAAGGATTTCTAACCACTATAACTTCACAAAGAATTACAATCACACCGGAGTACCCAACTCCACAATCTCAAGTACAAGTTTTCTCTTGGTGATCAAAAGACCACAAACTCTCTTTTGAAAAATTCTCTTCCCTTACAAAATCCTAGTAGAACAATAAGTAGGATTGAAGCTCTTGTATGTAAGTGGAAAAATAAAATGAAATCAAAGAGTTTTGAAAAAAAAACACTTCAGAAAATGAGAGAGATTTTCAGCACAAAAACCAAGAAATGAAACTCTTTTGAATGCTTTAAACTTTTGAAACTTTTGCAAATTTTTGTTGTTAAGAAACCTCTCCCTAATCACCCCTATTTATAGGAGAGGGATAGGGATTAAGGAGTAAACCCACTTAATGCTAATTAGGAAGTATTAGGTTCAGAAAATATCATTTAAACACTTTTAAGAAAGAAAAAGACAAAAATAAAATATATTTAAAAAGTAGCCGTTATGGCTGAAACGACTCTCTCGGTCGACCGACCGGTTGACCGGGGTTCAAATAAAAGAGCCGTTGTAGGCTCTCGGTCGACCACCAGGTCGACCGGTCACAAACAGAGAGCAACTGCACTTCAGTCGGCCGACCGCCCGGTCGACCGAAAAACGTGCACACATGCACGCACCAAACTGCCAGAAGCTCGGTCGACTGGGTCGGTCGACCGTTATGACCTGACCTAGTGTCGGTCGACCGGACGGTCGAAAACCAAAACAGAAACAGATTCTAGAGGAGATTTTGAAATTCTACAAAATAGTTTTGATTTGAAACATGTATAATACACAAAATTGAGTTTATAGTCAAAAGGCTTTAAATTAAAATAATTTGTACATATTTATAGGGAATATTTTTAGGAAAGACATGTGCACAAAAACGTGTGTGTTGGATTATAGAGCTTCAAACCTATCCACTATTCTTTAACAAAACTATAAATCTAGAAATAAATCTAATGAAGTCTCTTGAGCCATCTTGAAGTCTTGAGCCTTGCAACGCCTTGCTAGAGCATTCTCTTCTATGTTCCTTCCTAGATGTGCCAAATGCCTTATTTGCTTCATGAACCTAGAAATTTTTGCAATAACCAAGTAATGGCCTCCAAACATGGTACAAACCTGAAACTTATCTTGAACAAACTAATTAGTACCAAATAGCTCTTGTTTGTTTTGTTATCATCAAAACTCTAAACAAATGGAGAGTGTAACCTTTTGGGCCAACAATCTCCCCCTTTTTGATGATGACAAAACAAATAGGCTATGTTTAAAAAATAATAAAAGAGAGGTGAAAGCTCCCCCTCAAATTATGCTATATTAAACAAAGAAAAAAATTTAAATGGCAAGCAAAAGCCATGAGACTCAAAACCATGAGTTTATATAAAATACTTGCAAAACACTTAAACTCAAATACAAGAAATAAGAAATCATAAAAACACTTCAGTTTGTAAGAATCAAAATCAAAAACATATATAAACTCATATGGAACCAAAACCATATGAACTCATATTTTCATATATAAACTCATTAAACTCATTCTCCCCCTTTTTGTCATACATCAAAAAGGGTTAAGAAAATATTTTTATTCAATAACACAAACATTAAGTTCACCACAAATAAAGGAAAATCTAGCAAAATCAAGTGGTTTAGTGAAAATATCGGCAAGTTGCAAATCCATGGAAACATACTCAATATCTATATCACCTTTCTCAAAATGATCTCTAAGAAAGTGATATCTAGTCTCAATGTGCTTGGTCTTACTATGTTGATTTGCATTCTTAGTCATATGTATAGTACTAGTATTATCACAAATATTTTTATATGGTTATAATGCAAATCATAATCAAGGAGAGTATGTTTCATCCAAAGGACTTATGCACAACAAGCCCCCGCGGCAACATACTCCGCCTCGGCGGTTGAGAGAGCTACGGAATTTTGTTTCCTAGAGGACCATGAAACAAGACAATTACCAAGAAATTGACATGTCTGACTAGTACTCTTTCTATCTACTCTACAACCCGCATAGTCGGCATCCGAATAACTCGTCATTGAGAAATCTCCGGTTTTCGGATACCAAAGACCCATTCCAATTGTGTCCGTAATATAACGAATGATGCGTTTTACCGCAATAAGATGGGACTCTTTAGGACACGATTGGAATCTAGCATAAAGACACACACTAAACATGACGTCCGGCCTACTAGCCGTCAAATACAAAAAACTTCCTATCATGCTTCTATATAACTTAATATCAACACTTTTACCTTGGTCATCCTTATCGAGCTTGGTTGTAGTTGCCATGGGAGTGTTGCAAGCTTTTGAGCCTTCAAGTCCAAACTTCTTTACGAGTTCCTTTGCATACTTGGCTTGACATATGAAATTCCCATCTTGCAATTGCTTGATTTGGAGTCCAAGAAAGAAATTCAATTCACCCATGGAAGACATTTCAAACTCACATTGCATAACCTTTTCAAATTCCTTGCATAAAAACTCATTAGTAGAATCAAAAATTATATTATCCACATAAATTTGCACAATTAAAATGTCATTATCAACATGCTTAGTGAATAATGTTGTGTCTACTTTGCCTTTAACAAAATCATTTGAAATGAGAAAACTAGAAAGCCTTTCATACCAAGCTCTTGGAGCCTTTTTCAATCCATACAAAGCTTTATCAAGTTTAAAAACAAAATTGGGATGAACATGATCAACAAAACTGGGAGGTTATTCAACATAAACTTCTTCATTTATAAAACCATTCAAAAATGTACTTTTCACATCCATTTGAAAAAGTTTAAAATTTTTAAAAGATGCAAAGCTAGTGTCATCCGTATGGCTTCAAGTCGTGCTACGGGTGCAAAGGTCTCCTCAAAGTCAATTCCCTCAACTTGAGTGTAACCTTGGGCCACTAACCTAGCTTTATTCCTAATGACATTTCCGAACTCATCCATCTTGTTTCTAAAGATCCACTTAATACCATTATTGGTCTATCGTGAGGCCTAGGAACAAGGTGCCAAACTTGGTTGCGCTCAAATTGATTGAGTTCCTCTTGCATGGCTAGCAACCAATATGAGTCCCCCTCGGCTTCGAGGATGTTTTTGGGTTCAAAATGAGAAAGTTACCACATAAGTCATGGAGTTTGGAGCGAGTTGTTACCCTTTTAGAGACATCACCTAAAATGAGTTCCTTGGGGTGAGTTGTAGCGTATCTCCAATCTTTAGGAAGCGGTTGAGAGCTTTCCTCTTTATCCTCTTGAACATCACCAATGGGTTCTTGCTTTTCTTCTTGAGTGGGTGAGTCCTTCAAGGATAGTCTCTCCATGTCTTCACCTAATGGGTCAATCTCTACAACATTCTCAACAACCACATTAGATTCTTCAAATTTAACATGCATGGATTCTTCAATGGTAAGGGAAGATCTATTGAATACTCTATAAGCTTTACTAGTAGCAGAGTATCCAACAAAGATAGCTTTATAAGTCTTAGCATCAAATTTACCTAATTTATCTCTAGTATTCAAAGCAAAACACTTGCATTCAAAAACTTTGAAGTATGCAACATTAGGTTTTCTAGAATGATACATTTCAAAAGATGTTTTGAAAGAATTTTTACACAAATAAATACGATTTGATATGTAGCATGCGGTGTTTACGGCCTCGGCCCATAGATATTGAGGGAGGTCATATTCACTTATCATAGTCTTAGTCATCTCTTGAAGTGTTCTATTCTTTCTTTTTACAACTCCATTTTGTTGTGGAGTTCTAGGACATGACATTTTATGCTTGATTCCCTTTTCATCACAATAAGTCATGAAGAGTTGGTTAACAAACTCACCACCTCTATCACTCCTTATTTTCAAAATCGAAAAACTTTTTCTTTTTCAACCCTTTTTCGAAAAATCTTAAAATGTGAAAAGTTTGATCTTTGTGTTCCAAAAGAAAACCCATGTGAAACGGGAAAAATCATCAACTAAAACAAATGCATATCTACTACCATTTAAGCTTTTGGTTTTAGTTGATCCAAAAAGATCCATATGAATTAATTCTAATGGCCTAGTTGACATGATATCCTTGATTGGTTTGAAGGAAGACTTGGTTTGTTTCTCAAGTTGGCACGCACCACAAATGCGGTCTTTCTCAAACTTCAAGTAAGGAATACCCTTCACCAATTCCTTAGAATTAATCCTAGAAAGATGGTCAAAAGATACATGTCCTAATCTTCTATGCCAAAGCCAAGAATTCTCATCAAAAGCATTCAAGCATTTAGTAGAACAATCCAAATTAAGCATGTCAATGATATAAACATTATTATCACGAAATCCGGTGAGAATACAATCATTGGTTTTACAATCAAGGATTTTGCAAGAAGAATCATCAAAAATAACTTTAAGTCCACGGTCACAAAGTTGACTAATACTAAGCAAGTTATGTTTCAAACCATCAACAAGAACAACATTTTCTATAATAGGAGATGCACCAATTTGAATGTTACCTATACCAATGATAGTGCCCTTGGAGTCATCCCCGAAGGTGACGGTGCCACCTTCGACGTACCTTGATAGGGTTGTAAAGTTGTTGATATCTCATGTCATGTGTCTTGAACAACCACTATCAAGGTACCACCGCTCCTTACGTCTTAGAGCCTTGGTGTGTACCTACATCAAATAATTTAGGACTTGATTTTGGTACCCACATTTTCTTGGGTCCTAAAGTGTTAGTGTCATGAACCCATACAAGATTATTTGTTCTATTTATTTGGTCATAATAAAACTTAGCCAAATGTCCATTCTTACCACAATAAGTACATCTATAACTCTACCATATTTAAAAGTATAGTGAGTGTGTGACTTGTGAGCATGTGTAGATTTAGCATGAGTGTTGTGTGTAGTGTGAGCATGAGGTATTTTGACATGAGAAGCTTTAGCATGAAAAGTGTGCTTTTTAGAAAACATTTCCTCAAGTTTCTTAGTGTTGAAAGCACAATCCTTCAAAACTTTTTCAAAATCAACAATTCTAGTTTTTAACGAAGAGATTTCTTTTTCATCAATCTTTGAAAATTTTTCTTTGCAAGCAACTTTATAAGCACTAAATTCATTTTGAGTAGAAATAAGATTTGAAGAAATTTCATCCTTTTCTTTAGAAACAATAGTAAGTTGATTTTAAGAAAAGCTACTTCCTTTTCCAATTTTGAACATTCTATCTTTTTATTATCATAGCTTTCCGAAAGTTCAACAAAAGCATGTACAAGCACCTCTTTACTTAATTCATCTTCTTCTTCAGGAGGTTGAGAGGTTACCTTGGGTGTGTTTGCCATGAACACATGTTCGCCGTGTCCACCTCGTCTTCGGATTCGCTTTCCGAATCCCATGTGACTTTGTAAGCTTTCTTTTCGACGGGCTTCTTTTACTTGAAGGAGGAAGTCATCTTTTTCTTGAATTCTGGGCAATCGGCCATGGTGTGTCCGGGCTTTCGGCAATTATAGCAAATGATTCTTCTCTCCTCTTTTCCTTCAAATTTCCTTCTAAAGTTGAGCTTGTTCTTCCGGTACATTCTGAAAACACCTAGAGGGGGGGGGTGAATAGGTGTAAGTGCTAATCTAGTGAACTAAATGCGCTAAATGCGGAAGCTAATGCAAATCTTGCACAAACTTAATACAACACAACAAGTGTAGCCGAATTCCCTGTGAAGGGCTCTGGACTAACTCCTCTTGATTCCCCTTGAATGGGTTGAGGTGTTATGTGAAGCTCTTGTTGGTTAAGTATAAGTTAGGCACACACACAAGCAAGCCAAGCATATAAGGATGAACAATATAAAAGATGCAAGGCAACACAAGCAAATAGATATGATATGGCAATATGAATTATGCTCAACACAAGCAAATATGATATGATGTTATGAATGATGCTTTGCACAAATAAATGAGAGAGAGAGAGAGAGTTAGAGAGACAAGTGGATCAAACGCAAACACAATGATATGTTTCGAGGTTCGAGCACCTTGCTCTACATCCCCGCCTACACCACCGTGTAGGATTTCAATCCACTATAACGTCCACCGAGGACTCCCACCGAGGGAACCTTCACCGAGAAGGATTTTTACAACAAGGGAGTGCCGAACTCCTCTCTCAAACAACCACCTCACAACCGAGGGGTAGGCCCGTAGCCAAACAACAACCACAATCACCTCTACCGAAGAGGGATCAAACACAATAACCAACTCCACCTCACCAAGAGGGAGCAAACCAATCACCCGATCACCTCTACCTAAGAGGGATACACAAAGAATAAGGGTGTTTACAACAAGTGGTTCCAAAGACCACAAACTCAATCTCTCTTTCTTTTCTCTTTTTCCACAAAACAAATGATCCTAATAGATTAGGATAGATGTTAGCTTAAGTGTGGAAACAAGGTGTTTTGGAAACAAGCAACAAAGAAAATACTTGGGAAAACTCTTGTAAAAGATAGAGAATGAAAACCAATACAAATATCCCAAATTCTATTTTCTTTGATTTTCCAAAAACCCAAAAACAAAAAGGATGAAATCTTTTTAGCACAAAAACTCTTTTCAAAACTTGTTTAAAACACTGAAAAAGTCAGGAATTTTTAGCTCTAAAAATCTTGGTGAAAACCTCAAACAAATGGGGTATTTATAGCCCCATCAGAAAACTAGCCGTTAGGCTGATGTGGCAGCCTGACAGGCTGACGGTCGACCGCCCGGTCAACCGCCAACGGTCATATTTTTGACCGTTGGGCAAACCCGGTCGACCGCCCGGTCGACCCAAACAAACAGAGAGCAGAGCTCTCAGACCCGGTTGACCCGTACGGTCGACCGAGTTTGTGTCTGCCAGACGTGCACAAGTTTGTACACGTCGGTCGACCCTATGGGTCGACCGGCCCTTGGTGCGGTCGACCCATACGGTCGACCGACCGGCCTGTCAGCACAAACCTGGGTCAGAAAAACTGGGAAAAATATTTTATAAAAATCTTTTATCTTTTCTGAAAATCCCATAAAACTTGTTTTAACATTTTATATTGAAACACAAACAAGTGATAAAAATTTCAAGACATATATCAATCATATCAATTCATTTTGAGTCTTGCAAATTTTATCAAAACCAACACTTGTATTTTTATCAAACTTGATTTTTCAATACATGAATAGGATAGTCAAAATAAGTTTGTTTAGCAAGTTTAAAGCATGTATGTATATCTAGAACATATCTAATATATATAGAAATAAAGTAAACTTGTTTTGATCTACTATTCATGAAAACCAAATCCAAAACATAAATATGTGTGTGTTTGTGCACTTGAGCATATCAACTATACTAAGCTTTACAAATGGATCTAAAACACACTATCTAAACTATGGATACCTAAGTCTTCTTGACGATCTTCATCTTCAAGTTGACTTGCTCCAAAACTCCATCCATGGGCTAGGTAATGTGTGATCTTTAAGCTTTGGCCCTGGAATCACCATGAAAAGCTTCTAAACTCCTTTGTTGAAGCTAATCACCAACTAATATCTTGCTAATGATCTGAAACTTAAAATCATAAGAATATTAGTAAACATAACTACATGAGTTAATCATCATCAAAACTAGGGTGGAAGGCCTTTGGGCCAACAATCTCCCCCTTTTTGATGATGACAAAACTCATGGAGTTATATATGCATGGATTAAAGTTAAGCTTCAAAGAAGCTCCCCTTAACTCATGCATAAACAAATAAACAAAAGATATGCAATGAATGTACATAAACATGTATGCATAAAACACATAAACATGTTCTAGAAGCTCTAGATACCATTAAATTAATAAAACATTAACAAAAACACTAGATGCTCTAGATACCAATAAAACTTAATATATGCAAAAACATAAGTATGCATATATAAAACTCAAAACTCAAAATCTTTCTCCCCTTTTTGTCAATCATCAACAAAGGGGTAAACAATCAAAACAATAAAATGAGGGTAAAAATCTTTCTCCCCCTTTTGTCAATCAAAACAATACAAACAATGTTCTCCCCCTTTTTGTCTAAAACAAAAACAAGGTCAATAAGGGGTGACTAAAAACAACATGATATCAATAGATAAATATGTCAATGAAGTATCTTGATATCAATTAAAAATAAATAAAGATCAATAAATGTTATATGCTATTTACATTCATGAAGAGGAAGACGCTAAGTTAGCTTCCCTACACATATGCATTACATGAAGGAGGGATGTTAAGCCCTAATTCACATAACACACATTATGTAATGCATAAGAGGAGATGTGAAGCTCCCCTTACACACGTGTACCACATAAAGAAGAGATGTTAAGCTCTTCAATACAAGATACACTCAACATGAATCTATATGTGGAAGAGATGTTAAGCTCTCCTTGCATATAGTCAATACAAATCAAAACTTTTGAATATTTTTCTTTAAAACAAAATTTTTAGATACCAATTTAAAACACAACACATCTTGATATCAAAAGATAGTATTTTTCTTTTTAAGCCATATAAACAATTGAAATGACTATTTTCTATCATAAAGTAAGGGAGTGGAAACACAAGTACCAATTGAAATATGAAAATCGAATTTTCTCCCCCTTTATGAAATACCAACAAAACTATGCGTAGGCTTGTAATAAGATACCAATTGACAACTAAATCAATTGAAATAAAGTTGAAGCTCAAGCTCTAGCATAAACAAAATTTGTGTGAAAAATTTATATCTTAAGCACAAATAAAACAAGTATATATGTGTATGAAATAGAATGAGTACCAATCACTAATAGATGATACCAATTGAAAGAGTTCAATGATACCAATTGATATAACAATAAAAGCATGGTATAACTCATATAACTACCTCCCATCTCATGCACAAGTTTAAAATGATTTTCAATATAAACATACAAGGCATGGACTCCCATCCAACCTCCCGTCAAGAGGTAGGGGTTTTCAAAAATAGATTTGAAAATAAAGTATGTTTGAAAAACTCTACCATATGAAGAATACCGTAACTAGTTAAATGGAAAATCTTTTAAACTAGTACGAAATCCTTCAAGTAAGGAATAAACTAAAAATAATTTTCATAAAACACATGTAAATCACATAGCACTTAAAAACACTCAATATTCAATAAAGTCCATACATGCTCATGAAAACATACTCATGAGAAATATTAAAAAATGGTGAGTGTACAAGTAATGTGTGACATGGCATTATGAAATTTCCAATAAAGCTCCAATATTCCTTAAATATGAAAACATGAAAACATAAAAATCATCTAAACTATTTAATCTTCAAGGCATATGTATGTCTAATACAAACTAAAGTATACATACATATCCAAAACTCAACGAGTCCACAAAATATATGCATTAAGGCACGTGGTTCAAAAGGATAATCATGTATATCTAATAGTTTGGACAAGATAGACATATACATGAAGTTAAATATAAACACAAAATCAAGAGAAACTAAATTTTCACCAAACACATTTCATTTCAAGGTATATGTATGAATTGTCAACACAATAAGTATACATATATATCCCTAAACACAAATGAGTCCATATATAAGATTTGCATGAAAGGCAAATGACTCAAAGGGTATACATGTATAACTTAAGGTTTGGCAAAAATGCACATATACATGAAATGTAAAACACATAAAACAAATTCAAAAATGGAATACAAGTTTGAAATGTATGAATCATCAAAACTAGACTATACTAGCACATCTAATGGGTTCAAATAAGCAATCAAGCCCAAAAATATATAGATTTATTTGTGGCCCACTATATGCACAAATATAAATCCTAGTCTTAATGAAAACTAACATCTAAACAAGTAATCTTCATGAAGCATCAAAACAAAAATCATCATGATAAAACTAAAATATGATTACTATGTAAATTCACATGTATTAGATTCATGATGTACATTATAGCTTAAACAAAAGTGAGAACACTAAGTATGGATTCATATAAGCATGTGTGTCTCAATTACTATACATGTATGTCAAGGATCTAATAAACATGATATTTACATACTAATCCATAGACAATAAAACATGCTATAAAACATGAATGTTAAAAGTATGTAAACAATAAATAAGGAGTTAGGAATCGTTACCAAAACCTAGAAGGCAACTCTCCTTGTCTCCAAAACAAGGTGGTCATCTCCACCAAATCTTCCTTGAAAGTGATGCATCCAATTGATTTCCTTTTAAGTCCGGAACGCATCCACTCCAAGGTGTCATCACTCTCACGTCATGTGAGAGCCCACATCTACATCAAAAACTTTAGGGGTGGTCTTTGGTACCCATACTCTTTTGGGTCCATGGGGGTTAGTACCTTCTCTAACCCAAACAAACTTATTTGCTAAATTCTCAACATGTATTCTATCATAGCAAAATTTAGCAAGGTGGCCCTTATGTCCACAATGTGTACAAGTGTACACATGAGCATACTTGTGATGGGTGTGTCCATGTGGAGCATGTGTATGCTGTGGAGGGTGTGCATGCATAAAGGATGAAACTTGTTTCTTTCGAACCAAGGTTTCCAAACGTGAGTGGTTCATGGCACATTGGCTCATAGTGGAGCCCAAACAATCTACTCTCTTCTTTAACATACAAATATCATCATTAATCTTAGAAGAAGAGGTACATGCATTAGGTAGACTAGATGAAGAAGCTACACTAGCATGACAAACATGCGCATCCATCTTATTTTGCAAAACAATGTTTTTCTTTAAACAAACTCTAGATCATTTGAAATAGAAATTATTTTATTTTTCAAAGCAACATTCTCTTTTAAAACAAAATCTACTTTAGAAGACAAGTTTTCATTCTTCTTCAAAATAGCATGGCAATCATTTTTAGATTTTAAAAATTCATTTTCTTTTAGTGCAAGTTCTAATTGAGATCTTAATGAATCCCTTTCATTATAGACCACAACCTTCTCTTGCAAAACATTGTTAAGTCTAGAATGCAAACTCTTATTTTCTTTTTCAATTCCTAGACTCTTCTTTTTCAACAAATTATATTTTTCTATTAATTTTTCACAAACAATAGATAGTTCTTCATTCAAAGCATGGGGATCAACATAATCATTTGAAGAACTAGCACAATCATTACTATCTAGTTGAGATTCCGAATGTACCTCAAGGGAGTCATTCCCTTGGACCATCAAGTATTGTGAGTCGGATTCTCTACTAGACTCCTCCGGTTGATTTGGCAATTGAAGCTCGGAGGTGGTGGTGGTTGTCAACAAATTCCACACTGCAAAGGCAGAATCAATGTTAGAACACGTAAAAGATAATCTTTAGGTAATGTGCTTCTAATGGCCTCAAGGGCTTGTGCATTGGCCCCTATACGATTGCGATCTCCAAGATAGCATTTCTTGGTGGCCGCAAGAAAGACATGCAAAACTAGGGTCTTTAGGTACATGGACATCCTATACTTCCAAACAACAATGTTGGAAGGGTCAAAGCTAGGTGGGGTCATGAAGTCCATGGCAAACTATATGAGTGTGCAAACAAGCAAATGCAAACAATAGACTAGCAATCAAATGGATCTCACTCCTAGGATGTTAAGCCTAATATCAGGAGCACTAGCTCTGATACCAATTGAAAAACACCTAAAGGGGGGGTGAATAGGTGTAAGTGCTAATCTAGTGAACTAAATGCGCTAAATGCGGAAGCTAATGCAAATCTTGCACAAACTTAATACAACACAACAAGTGTAGCCGAATTCCCTGTGAAGGGCTCTGGACTAACTCCTCTTGATTCCCCTTGAATGGGTTGAGGTGTTATGTGAAGCTCTTGTTGGTTAAGTATAAGTTAGGCACACACACAAGCAAGCCAAGCATATAAGGATGAACAATATAAAAGATGCAAGGCAACACAAGCAAATAGATATGATATGGCAATATGAATTATGCTCAACACAAGCAAATATGATATGATGTTATGAATGATGCTTTGCACAAATAAATGAGAGAGAGAGAGAGTTAGAGAGACAAGTGGATCAAACGCAAACACAATGATATGTTTCGAGTTCGAGCACCTTGCTCTACATCCCCGCCTACACCACCGTGTAGGATTTCCAATCCACTATAACGTCCACCGAGGACTCCCACCGAGGGAACCTTCACCGAGAAGGATTTTTACAACAAGGGAGTGCCGAACTCCTCTCTCAAACAACCACCTCACAACCGAGGGGTAGGCCCGTAGCCAAACAACAACCACAATCACCTCTACCGAAGAGGGATCAAACACAATAACCAACTCCACCTCACCAAAAGGGAGCAAACCAATCACCCGATCTCCTCTACCTAAGAGGGATACACAAAGAATAAGGGTGTTTACAACAAGTGGTTCCAAAGACCACAAACTCAATCTCTCTTTCTTTTCTCTTTTTCCACAAAACAAATGATCCTAATAGATTAGGATAGATGATAGCTCAAGTGTGGAAACAAGGTGTTTTTGGAAACAAGCAACAAAGAAAATACTTGGGAAAACTCTTGTAAAAGATAGAGAATGAAAACCAATACAAATATCCCAAATTCTATTTTCTTTGATTTTCCAAGAACCGAAAAACAAAGAGGATGAAATCTTTTTAGCACAAAAACTCTTTTCAAAACTTATTTAAAACACTGAAGAAGTCAAGAATTTTTAGCTCTAAAAATCTTGGTGAAAACCTCAAACAAATGGGGTATTTATAGCCCCATCAGAAAAACTAGCCGTTAGGTTGATGTGGCAGCCTGACAGGCTGACGGTTGACCGCCAACGGTCATTTTTGACCGTTGGGCAAACCCGGTCGACCGCCCGGTCGACCCAAACAAACAAAGAGCAGAGCTCTCAGACCCGGTCGACCCGTACGGTCGACCGAGTTTGTGTCTGCCAGACGTGCACAAGTTTGTGCACGTCGGTCGACCCTATGGGTCGACCGGCCCTTGGTGCGGTCGACCCATACGGTCGACCGACCGGCCTGTCAGCACAAACCTGGGTCAGAAAAACTGGGAAAAATATTTTATAAAAATCTTTTATCTTTCTGAAAATCCCATAAAACTTGTTTTAACATTTTATATTGAAACACAAACAAGTGATAAAAATTTCAAGACATATATCAATCATATCAATTCATTTTGAGTCTTGCAAATTTTATCAAAACAACACTTGTATTTTTATCAAACTGATTTTTCAATACATGAATAGGATAGTCAAAATAAGTTTGTCTAGCAAGTTTAAAGCATGTATGTATATCTAGAACATATCTAATATACATAGAAATAAAGTAAACTTGTTTTGATCTACTATTCATGAAAACCAAATCCAAAACATAAATACGTGTGTGTTTGTGCACTTGAGCATATCAACTATACTAAGCTTTACAAATGGATCTAAAACACACTATCTAAACTATGGATACCTAAGTCTTCTTGACGATCTTCATCTTCAAGTTGACTTGCTCCAAAACTCCATCCATGGGCTAGGCAACGTGTGATCTTTAAGCTTTGGCCCTGGAATCACCATGAAAAGCTTCTAAACTCCTTTGTTGAAGCTAATCACCAACTAATATCTTGCTAATGATCTGAAACTTAAAATCATAAGAATATTAGTAAACATAACTACATGAGTTAATCATCATCAAAACTAGGGTGGAAGGCCTTGGGCCAACACATTCTCTTCACGTTTTGCACAAGGAGGGATAGCTCCTCATCTTCTTCTTCATCTACTTCATCGTCATCAAGAGTGGAGGAAGAGTTGAAGGTTATGGATTTCTTCTTTCTAGGAGCCGCTTTTCTCTTGCCTTCTTTTCCATCTCATGAGTCTTCAAGTTACTAATGAGACTTATGAGATCCATTTCATCCTTGTCATTCAACTTTTCAAGGTGGTGGCTTTTATCTCCCATGATGAAGGAAGAGCCCGAATCACTTTCCGCACCTTTTGGTCATTGCTAATATCATCACCTAAAGAGGAAAGAGCATTGGTAATTTTAGTAAACCTTGTAATCATGCGATCAATAGATTCATCATCAACCATTTTAAAGCTTTCATATTGGGACCTCAAGAGATCTATCTTAGCTCTCTTTACTTGTGATGTCCCCTCGTGTGTGACCAACAAATGTTGCCAAATCTCATAGGCGGATTGGCAATGTATTACCCGTATAACGTCATCCTCATTCAAGGCGGTTATGAGGGAATTTTGGGCCTTGGAGTTAGCCTCATATCTCTAAAGGTAAAGTCGGACCAAGTGCTTTCCTCACTATCGGGTGTAACATAGGGCTTGGTCAAGGATTTTGCAACTAAGCTACCTAAAGATTGTAAGAAAATAGTCATCCTAACCTTCCAAATAGGGAAATTAAGTCCATCAAATTTAGGAGGGGTTTTGATGTTGTCGGCCATGTTTACTAGTGTATGAATGAAGGAATGCAAATGATGATTAGTAAATTTTAAGGATCTCTCTAAGGATGTTAAGCCAAACCTAGAGTCCAAGCTCTGATACCAATTAAAAATCACCTAGAGGGGGGTGAATAGGTGATAATGCTAATCAATGCACAATTAAAAATTTATGATGCAACAATCACCCAAAACAAGACTAGAAGCCGAATACCCCGCGAAGGGCTCTGAACTCCTTCCTCGTGATTCCTCTAGATAAGAGTTTGAGGTGCACAATGCAATCTTGTTGTATGAGTATAAGATTGACAATATGAATATGAAACAAGTGAATATAGCTATGAATGTAGAGAGCAAGTAATAAGAGTAATGAAAGTAGAGCAAGAAACAAGAGCAAGTAAACCAAACGCAAACACCGAGAATTTTTCGAGGTTCGAGCACCCAGCTCTACGTCCCCGCCTTCACCCAGAAGGATTTCTAACCACTATAACTTCACAAAGAATTACAATCACACCTGAGTACCCAACTCCACAATCTTAAGTACAAGTTTTCTCTTGGTGATCAAAAGACCACAAACTCTCTTTTGAAAAATTCTCTTCCCTTACAAAATCCTAGTAGAACAATGAGTAGGATTGAAGCTCTTGTATGCAAGTGGAAAAAGAAATGAAATCAGAGAGTTTTGAAAAAAAACACTTCAGAAAATGAGAGAGATTTTCTGCACAAAAACCAAGAAATGAAACTCTTTTAAATGCCTTAAACTTTTGAAACTTTTGCAAATTTTTGTTGTAAGAAACCTTCCCTAATCACCCCTATTTATAGGAGAAGGCTAGGGATTAAGGAGTAAACCCACTTAATGCTAATTAGGAAGTATTAGGTTCAGAAAATATCATTTAAACACTTTTAAGAAAGAAAAAGACAAAATAAAACATATTTAAAAAGTAGCCGTTATGGCTGAAACGACTCTCTCGGTCGACCGACCGGTCGACCGGGGTTCAAATAAAAGAGCCGTTGCAGGCTCTCGGTCGACCGCCCGGTCGACCGGTCACAAACAGAGAGCAACTGAACTTCAGTAGGCCGACCGCCCGGTCGACCGAAAAACGTGCACACATGCACGCACCAAACTGCCAGAAGCTCGGTCGACTGGGTCGGTCGACCGTTATGACCTGGCCTAGTGTCGGTCGACCGGCTCAGGCCAAAAAACCAAAACAGAAACAGATTCTAGAGGAGATTTTGAAATTCTACAAAATAGTTTTGATTTGAAACATGTATAATACACAAAATTGAGTTTATAGTCAAAAGGCTTTAAATTAAAATAATTTGTACATATTTATAAGGAATATTTTTAGGAAATACATGTGCACAAAAAACGTGTGTGTGGATTATAGAGCTTCAAATCTATCCACTATTCTTTAACGAAACTATAAACCTAGAAATAAATCTAATGAAGTCTCTTGAGCCATCTTGAAGTCTTGAGCCTTGCAACGCCTTGCTAGAGCCTTCTCTTCTATGTTCCTTCCTAGATGTGCCAAATGCCTTATTTGCTTCATGAACCTAGAAATTTTTGCAATAACCAAGCAATGGCTTCCAAACATGGTACAAACCTGAAACTTATCTTGAACAAACTAATTAGTACAAATAGCTCTTGTTTGTTTTGTATCATCAAAACTCTAAACAAATGGAGAGTGTAACCTTTGGGCCAATAGGTCCCAGGTATGTACGAGACCCACTATAAACATAACACATTAGTTCATTATCAGTTCTAATAACAACCTCGATTTACTCATATATGGATGTACGTGTGTTGGGACGTTAGGACACATACCTAAATATATGGGTAGGATGAGTAATAATAATAAAGTGCTAATCAATAATAAATTGTTCTGTTTTACAATTCGGGTTGTATATATTCAGATTACGACAACATGAGATATACAGTATATAGATGAGGGTTTCTTGTTTGAATTATTCCTTCGACGTACTTATCTCATAAAGCTATAATCTGAGTTGTACTGCTGGTTTTGTCGTATTTGCTTTCTCGGGTTTTATTCAGATTTTCAGTTTGATTATTATTATATTATATATTCCTGGTTTATCACTTGTGTACTACTCCACTGATCTCCTGCTGTTATCATATTGTACATATCATGACTCTTACCTGATATTACACTTGTGTTACTGTGCCTAGTCTCTTGACTTGTTATTCTTGATTTTATACGGATTCTTTAGTTATCGTATGATTACTGCTTCCTAATAATTCATACTATTCTATTTAGCTGTTATTGTGGACAGCTCAACTTGTGCATACTCAATCAATGGACACATGAGGTATATGGTATATAGATGAGGTTTTCTTGTTTGGATTATCACCTCGAAGTATCAAACTCATGAATTTATCTACTGAGCTCGTACAACTGATTTATTACTTCTGTATATCTCACCTCTTGGTGCCTCTTTCATGTTTGAGTGTGTATGCTCACGACACGATTTTCAAGCATGCTTTTATTTAGATTTATCGATATACATGTGCTTATTCCTGCACGTTCCTTGACATTCATCACACCACTCGTTGGGGAGTTCTGACTCCCCTGGATCCTCATGTCCAGATCTCAGAGTTTGGAGCATGTGAATTCTCCTGGTTGCTGATCAGAGTGGGTGCAGAAGCAGAAGCATAATGGATCAGCGAAAGACCAGTCCGGGACCCCATCCTTCCAGGCCCCCTACTCGTCTCTCGAGTCTTCTTTTTATAACTCTTGAGCGCCTTTTGTACAGTTTATTATTGTATATCTCTTTGTGTTCTCGCATTTGTGCCTATCGGTGATGTAATATTCTTGTAATATTAGGTCACATCGGGTGATAACCTTGTAATTATACTCATATGTTGGAATGTAGAATAAACCACGTATTTCCAAACTCTGATTCTTACTTGTACTGATACTTAGCGATATATGTGAGGGTATTTTTGATCTACGTATATAAGTCATAGTAATGTCTCCGTTTTTCAGAATCGGGGAGTTACATCAGAGGCGGCGTGGGTCCTGATCGGGAGAAAAACCGTGCACAAAAAGTGTCATTTGAAAATCAAGAGTTAAAGTGTGTGTGCTTTGGCTTCCTCGATACTTCGTTATAGTATAGAGGCTAAAATGAGTCGAATCCACAAGGACGTGAGGCGATAGAAGCTTACACAGTATGTTCACATGTATGTTAAGTGTTCTTCAATGTTTTAAAGAATGAAAAGAAAAGAAAAGAAAGAATAAAAAGAGAAGTACCGTGAAAACAAAAAAGTAAGAAACATAGAAGAATGGTATTGTGATTTTGTTTGTATATCTAAAAACAAAGTGAAAAGAGAAAGAAAACCCATGGCTACTAACTACTAATGGCTGCACTAACTATGTTAACCTCTTAGTGATAGTTTTCTCACATATATCCTTAGCCATCACTAGTCCTTAGTTCAAGAGCGTTTCAAAGTATGACCCATAAGATAACGTTCACATCCAAACTCAACAAAACAAGTGCAAGTTACACTTAAACAATCAAAAACTAAATAAAAGCAAACATGGAATAAAATAAAGTTAGCTTGTTAGAGAGTTAGGATGTTAGAGTGTTAGAATCCATCATCATGAGTCATCAATGGCTCTTGCAAGAGTAAGGCCAAGTAGAGACTTTTAGATTCATGTGGATTATCAAATAAGAAGTTAGCAAGTTAGTGGTTAGTAGTTAGTTTCCATGAGAGAAAATTAGCTAAGCATGTAAAAATAGTTAGAGAGGAGAAAATAAGGAGAGATAAAAAGAGAACCTTTCATAAATTGTCACCTTCCATTACAAACACTCTTGCTTTCCATTCATGTACTACTATCTCTCCTATTACAAGATCTACAAGAAATAAAAAATACAAAGGAGGAAGAAGAGGAATAACTAATCTAAACTACCCTAAAACTACAACATGGAGAAGAAAACCCTAAAAACTATCCTAAAAACTCCTTAAAATTCCTTCTCCTTCAACTCTGGAAATCGCAGGGCTTTTATAGGTGAAAGGGGGCACTAGGGTATGTGTACAGAGAGCGCGCGTCAAATCACGACGCGCGGCTCTAAGACATGGCCACGGAAATGCGGCAATTGTCGCGTTTTTGTGGCAATCCTAGGGCCACGCGCGCGGCGCCGCCTGCTGCGCGCTCCCCGCTTGTCCCCTTGTCAGCTGTACTTCCTAAAAATTGGATTTGGGCACCCGGTTTGACAAAACCACCCTCTTAGGTCAAAGGCTATCTTTGTAGGCTTTTAATCACCAATTAAATGGGATTTGGTTATTTCATACCATGGACCTAGAAACATACAAGACAGGTGTTATTAACAGGATTAAATATGAAATAAATGTGAAGATGTGGTATGAAATATGAAATTTTAGAGACTTATCATACCCCCATACTTATCTTTTGCTTGTCCCGAGCAAAATAGAAAAACTAACTAAGAAAATTATTACACTACTTTCGCAGGTGACGCGATTGCACTGAGCGTGTGCAGCAAGCCGTTAAACCTCTAGGCTTCCCCTTCAGGAGGAGTTTTGTCTCCTGAGGGTTTTCTGCAGGTTATACCCACAAAATCCATAAAGAAAGGAATCAAATGTTAGTATTTTGAAAACGCATTTTGAAATAGAGAAAAGTGTTGAAATATTTTATGAAAAATTAAGTGATACAAGGTCAAAGGTTAACCAGAATTATCTTCTTTAAACTAAGTCGAAATACAAAATCTTGTTATAAATTAAATATAAGAATTTAAAATTGAATTGATTCTTTGATCTGTCATAAAACTCTTATAACATATGCACTTTGTGAACTGTGAAGATTTTTGCATATCGACTCTAACTTTCATGCCATTTGTTATATTATTATTTTTTTATTTTCTTAGTTTCCTTAGGCTTTCTAGCTTACCCGGGTAGTGTGCCTTTAGCTGGTGACTCCCAAACCCGATAGTTTTAGGGCACCAGATGAGAAAACATCCATTGGGTTTAAGGACTCGAGTAATCAAGGCCACAAAAACTAAAGGGAATTATTTTATTTTTGCCCACCATTTTAGGCATGAATAATCATGCTTCCTGAGGCATAACTACACAGCTTCAATAAGTGGTTTTATCATCATATATATATATATATTATATTTTTTTATGACATTTTCAGTTTGTTTCAATCCCAAAAAATTGTGTAAGTGTGAAGTGCATATATCTAAGACAAAAAATTCAAGATCAAATTATCTTTCCAATCTTATTTTCTTATCCTAAAATTTAAACAAGATCTATTATTTTGACTCGGTTTAAAATCTCATAATTTTAGATCTTCCCGATTCCTAAGATAATCTTAATTTTCTTAAAAATAAATCAAAACTATTTCTCTTATTTCAAAAAAGTTTTGTAAAAAGAAAAGAAAAGAGTTTCTATACACAAGAAAAATTTTATAATTTTCCTAAAAAGAAATGTAAAAGCAAGAAAATTTAAAACAACATACGTTAGTAAACCCTCCCCCACACTTATCTCATGTATTGTCCTCAATGCATCGTAAATATGTATATACATGAAACAAATGAAAAGGAAAGGAAAATTACCTCATGGTGGCGGTTCTGGTGGTGGTCTGATTGGCCCACGAAATGCGGCCCAATCCCGATATTGTGGATCTTGAAGGAACCCACCAATGACCTCTTTAATATGACCCAATAAAAGAACGATTGAGTGAATGATTTTATGTAAAAAATTATCCCCATCGTTCAACAATAATTATTGAGTCATTTTCTTCAACATTCTTGTCAACAATATTGTGTGATTTTGGGAGATAATTGATTTGGACTCAAATGGAACAGAAACAAAAATCGATATCGACTCGGAAATTTGACTCAGATCAAGTCGAGATTCAAAAGTGGGAGTCAAAATTAGTTCAAAAATGGGGTTCTAACCAAAGAATTAATGTTCACACACTTTCCCCGTAAACAGAGTGTGATCTTAAAATATTGGTGATTCCATTTCACGGTGTACTAGTACAAAATTCAATGTTGACTACGGAGAATAGAGAAAAAATTTGGTAAAGACACCAAAGTCATTATTGAATCAAAAAGTGAAATGGAATTATCAACTTGAGATTCAGGATTACGTTCATGTTCAAGTTCAATTTCAGAAAAAGGATAACTTACCTAAATGTCAAGGTGGTTCTCAAAATTTTGAGCAAGTTCAAATGGACGTAAGGAAATTGATCTTGATTTTCGTCCACGGAAAGAATATGAATGGGTGAAATGATCGATTCAAGTTAAGGAATTATGAGAATCAAAATTAGCTCAAGAACGTTACTTAGTATATGTAACACTGATACTGATTCAAGGATTGGACTCGAACCGCTAAATTGAAGCTCAGGTTCACATTCATATTCAAATTCAGTTTCAAGAAATGGATAACTTGCCAAACTATCAAGAATTTGATGTTGGTCAAGTTCAGGTTGGCATGATAAAATTGAAGCTGGATTTCAAAATGACATGATTTTTGAGTCGTATGAACATTTGGTGGACATGGGAAGTCAATCATATTTACATTATTCGCTCGGTCTCTTGCACAAATTCCATAGTTTTTTCTCATAATATTTTTTCTTTGAGTTGTTTTGGAAAAGAACTATATGAATTTTGAAAATTTTATAGACATGATGAGGCCACCATGTTTTCAAATTATTTTTGGTCTCTATCACTTCTTCCAAACTCCTTTGTAATGATGATTTTCTTCAATTGGTGGCTCAGGATAAGGAAGATGTGAAGCAGAATCAGAGAATGAATATTGTAGAAATTATGGATAACGTGGTTAAAATTTGACTCGGGTAGGTGAATCCCCATTGACTCTGTAAAGAGTGAAAATTATTTTGAAAATCTTGGTCATAGAATCGGGGATATGGGTCATATTGAGTCGGATAATCCCAATCTGGCCTATATGATTGGTCCATGTTATATATAAAGTTATGCATGAGTTATCCGAGTTAAATGAGGTCGGAGTGAAATATGAATTCATATTTGGATTGAATAGATTGTTGTTGTTGAAATCCATATCACAATTTACAAAGAAGAAAAACAAACAAACAAAATAAAAGAAAAAGAAAGCAAGCCTATGCTAGAATTGACTTAGACCTAGATGACTCTTAATAGGTTAGACTATATTGTCGAAATTTTATCACAAGTTAATCGGTCAGGTAGGCGCAAGATCGGTAGGAGGTATCCTTACTGGAGCAATAGGCCTAATTGTGCCAAACCACTGTTCTTCGAAGTTTTGCCTCTCAATCCCAACCTTCGACACTGATTTGACAAGAGTCAACTTCTAACAACTTCCCCCTTAGGTCAATCTTTTAAATGAGTCTGAGATATCCCTAGGGGACAATGTCTAGCAATTTTTATTAAGGCTTGGCTAGTGTTAGTGGGGAGGTGATTTTTAGGCTAAGGGAGGGTAATGACTTCCCCACCTTATATTGTATTAGGTTTTGACCTTAAGTTCAATTCGTGCAGGTGTGCAATATAGATAAGAATGAACACACAAAGTGAGTAAATCACCCACGTGTTTGTCTTAACAATATGCAATGTAATATGTGTACACCTTCGTCAAGATCACAACAACATAAGAACAAATACAGTATATTGGAATTGAGATCGACACGTGCCTAGATGCAAATGTCTAACCGTTTTAAAACATCCAATTTTCGTATTTTAGTTCTTAAATTATTATAGTGCACAGGTAACAGAATTTAGCAACAGAATATAATAATATATAAGAATTTACCCGCCACACAAAGGCAAGTGTGGACTTCTGCAATGCTAAAAATTTGACCTGCACACCCAAAACAAAGAAGAAAAGTTAACAAAACGTGAAATCAAACCATTTCCATTCCCGGCAATGGCGCTAAAATTTGATCGGGGGAAAATCGTTCACGAGAAGTGTCGTTTTGAAATTAAGAGTTAAAGTGTGTGTGCTTGGCTTCCTCGATACTTCCATTATAGCATAGAGGTTAAAACGAGTCGATCCACAAGGACAGGAGGTGATAGAAACTTACACGATATATTCATGTGTATGTTAAGTGTTCTTCAATATTTTAAAGAATGAAAAAAAAGAAAACAAAGAATGAAAAGAGAAGTACGGTGAAAACAAAGAAGTGAGAAATATAGAAGAATGATATTTGTGATTTTTTGTATATCTAAAATAAAGTGAAAAGAGAAAGAAAATCCATGACTACTAACTATTAATGGCTCCACTAATTATGCTAACCTCTCAGTAATAGTTGCCTCACATGTATCCTTGGCCATCACTAGTCCTTGGTTCAAGAGCATTTCAAAGCATGACTCATAGATAACTTTCACATCCAAACTCAACAAAACATGTGCAAGCTACACTTAAACCATCAAAACTAAAAAAGAGCAGTATGGAATAAAGTAAAGTTAGCTTGTTATAGAGTTAGAATTGTTGGCCCAGAGGCCTTCCACTCTAGTTTTGATGATGATTAACTCATGTAGTCATAGTTTACTAATAATCTTGTGCTATTTAGTTTCAGATATTTAACCAAGATATTAGTAGGTGATTAGCTTCAATAAAGGTGTTTTGGAGCTTTCACATGGTGATTCAAGAGCCTGAGCGTCAAGGTCATATCTAGCACTCGTTTGGAGTCAAGCTTGGTGGATCATGTTTGGATCGAGTCGACTTGAAGACGGAGTTCGTCAAGAAGACTTCGGTACATTATTTTAGTCTATAGTTTAGATCCATTATTAAAGATTAGATAGTGTGGTATGCTCAAGTTCACAACACACACACTTGTTTTAAGTTTCATGTTTTGGTTTTCGATTTTTAGTTTAATCGATCTTGGTTTTCATAAATAGATAGAATCAACAAGTTTACATGATTTAATGTATATTAGATTTGTTCTATATACATCTATGCTTCAACTATTTATACAAACTTAGTTTGATAGTCTATTTCATGAGTTTGGAGTTTTGGTATTTTAACAAAACTTGTTTTCGGATTTATTGTCAAAAACATTGATATATATCTATTTCATGTATATTGGATTATATCCATATACAACATGCTTCAAGTTGTTTCAATATCATGTTTTTGTTTTTGGATGAGTTTTGGTCAAAACGATTTTCCATTTCAAAAATCCTAGTTTTGGAAAATACGAGTTTTGATTTTCGGCAAAATTTCTAAGACACAAAAATGGTTCAAATAAGTTGAAATATGTGTTGAATTTTTTCACATATGTTTGTATTTCAAATATAATACGAGAACTTATTTTTGTGGATTTTTTATGTGATAATTAAAAACCAAGTTTTAAATCCTATAAGCTGCCCTGCCAGGCTCTGGCGGTCGACCAGTCCGGTCGACCGGACCCAGAGTCGGTCGACGTGCACAAGAACGTGCACGCTGGCCAGCCCCTTGGGCCGGTCGACCGACTGCAGGCAACACACTCTCGGGTTATCCCGGTCGACCGGGCGGTCGACCGGCCAGAGAGCCGTTGCTCTCGGTTCTGGGCGCAGTCGACCGGGCGGTCGACCGGCAGGCTCAACGGTCAATTTTTTGACCGTTGGCGGTTGACCGGCCGGTCGACCGGAAGGTCAATTTTGACCTTTTTGCTGCCAACGGGCAGAATTTATGGGGGCTATTTATACCCCATTTGGGAGTTGTTTCTCACCAAGTTTTTAAGAGCTAAAATTCTGATCTTCTCAAGTGTTTTAAGAGCAAGCTTTTAAAAAGAGTTTTTGGGTTAAAAGATCATCTTCATTTGTTTTTAAAAGTGTTTTGTTAATTCAAAGAAAATAGTCTTTGGGAATTGTTTTTGGTCTAAAAATTCTATATCTATTTGGAGATTTTCCCAAGTGATTTTCTTTGTTAAAAACACTTTGTTTTCTCACACTTGAGCTTATCATTATATCCTCTCTATAGGATCTTTGTTTTGTGAGAAAAGAAATTGGTTTGTAACCTTTTGATCACTAAGTTGTAAACCCTCCTTATTTGTGATATCCCTCTTGTGTAGAGGTTAATTTTTGGAGTGGTGGTTGGCTCAATCTAGTGAGAGGTGGAGATTGTGTTTAGCTCCCTCTAGTGAGAGGTAGAGTTTGTGTTGGAATCCCTCAAGTGTGGGGTGATTGATTTGTTGGCTAAGTGCCTACCCCCCTTGTGTGAGGTGATTTTTGAGTTAGTTGTGCATTGCCTCTAGTGAGAGGTTGTACTGGTTGAGAGAGGTGTTGTGTACTCCCGATTGTATTTGCCCCAAATCCTTAGTGGAGGTTCGCTGTGTAGGAGTCCTGTGTGGACAAGTTAGTGGATTGAAAATCCTTCTGTGTGAAGGCGGGGACGTAGAGCTGTGTGCTCGAACCTCGAAACAAATCTCGATGTTTGCATTTGATCCATTAACTCTAACTCTCTCTCTTTTATATTGTGCCTTGCTTGCATTGATCATATTATCATATCACTTTATATGCTTGGTTGTGTCGTTTGTGTGTGTCTCACTTGTGTTTAACCACGAGAGCTTCATATAGCACCTCAACTCTTATTCAGAGGAATCAAGAGGAGTTAGTCCAGAGCCCTTCACGGGAATTCGGCTACACTCGTTGGTTACATTAAGTGTGTTGTAAATTAGTTTTTAATTTAGCATTATTTGACCATTAGATTAGCCTATCACCTATTCACCCCATCTAGATGATTTCAATTGGTATCAGAGCCTACGCTCCTGATATTAGGTTAAACCACCTTGGAGTGTGATCTTGGTTTTGCTAATCTAGTATTTGCTTTTGCACACTTATATTGTTTGCACACACTCATGGATTGCTTGACCCCTCTCATATTTGATGTCTCCAACATTGACATGTGAAAATTTAGGATGTCCATGTATCTAAAAACCCTAGGCTTGCATTTTTCCTTACCGCTGCCAAGAAATCCTATCTTGATAAAAGCAAGCATATAGAGGCCAATGCACAAGCCCTTGAGGCACTTAGAAGCATGCTTAACAAAGAATATCTTATGTTGTTTCTAACTATGATTCCGCCTTTGCAGTGTGGAACGCGTTGACCTCCTCTGAGCTTCAAACGCCCAACATAATGGAGAAGGAATCTAGTGAGGATGAATCCGAACAACGATGCTACATGGTCCAAGGGAATGACTCCCTTGAGGTACTTTCGAACACTCAACTAGATAGTGCTAGCTCTTCATTTGATGATCTTGATAGTATGGATGCTAATGCTTTAAATGAAGAGTTATCTATTGTTTGTGAGAACCTCCTTGAAAAATATGAAGTTTTGAAAAAGAAAACTTGTAAGTTAACAAAAGAAAATAAGGATTGTTTTCAAAACTTGAGTTGCTTTTGCAAGAGAAATGGGAGATTTCTAATGAAAGGGATTCATTGAAATCTAAGCTTGATCTTGCCCTTAATGAAAACAAAATTTTGAGAAGTAAAAATGATTGTGAAAATGTTTTAAAGAAAAATGAGGATTTATCTTCAAAACTTTTTTGTTGTAAAAGAAAATGATTCTTTGAAAAATAAAATTGATTTGATTTCAAAAGATTTAGAAGTTTGCTTAAATGAAAATAAATCTTTGAAAAATGATTTAGATACACATGTTTGCCATGCTAGTGTAGCTTCATCATCTAGCTCACCTATTGCATGCTCCACTTTATCTTCAAGTATTAAAAATGATATAAATATTTTGAAGAAAAGTGTTGATTGTTTGGGCTCCACTTTGAGCCATTGTGCCATGAACCACACACGTTTGAATCTATGTTTCGAAAGCAACAAGTTCTATCTATGCATGCACACCATCCACGGCATATACATGCTTCCCACGTTCACACCCATCAACAATGTATGCTCATGTGTACACTTGTACACATTGTGAACGTAAGGGCCACCTTGTTAAATTTTGCTATGATAAGTTACATGATTCAAATTTAGCAACAAAATTGTTTGGGTTAGGAAAGGTGCTAACCCCCAACGGACCCAAAAGAATATGGGTACCAAAGACCACCCCTATGCTATTTGATGTAGGTGTGGACTCTCGCTTGACGTGAGAGTAATGGTGCCTTGAGGGGATGCGTTCCAAGCTTAAAGAGGACTATTGGATGCATCACTTTCAAGGGAGTTTGGTGGAAGGACCACCTTGTTTTGGAGACTTGGAGAGTTGCCTTCTTAGTTTTGGTAACGATGTCTTACTCCTCATTTATGTTTACATGCCTTTCATATTGTTTAGCATGTCATGTTTTAATGTTCATTATGCCATAAGCCATGATTATTAGTCTTATGACATACATGATTAGTATTTGAGACACCCATGTTTATATGGACCCATATTTTGTGTCTCACTTTAGTTTGACTAATGTGTATATCATAGATCTATGCATGTGCACGTACATAATGATCATATGGATGATTATGAGTTTTGTTTTGATTTTCATACTTCATGTTTTGATTACATGTTTAGGTGTTAGTTTTCATTAAAACTTGGATATATACTTGTACAACTTGTGAGCCGCAAATAGATTATTATATGTTTGTGCTTAAATGCTCATTTGTACTCATTAGATGTACTAGTATAATCTAGTTTTGATGATTCAAACATTTTGACTTGTATTCCCATTTTGTACATGTTTTTCATGTTTATGTTTAAACTTCATGTATATGTCTATCTTGTCTAAACTATTAGTTATACATATACATCCTTGAGCCACTTGCCTTCATGCATATATTTTTGTGGACTCGTTGTGTTTGGATATGTATGTATTCTTTAGTTTGTACAAGACAAACATATGCCTTGAAGAATTCTTTTGATGATTTTCATGTTTTAAGGAATTCGTATTTGAGCTTGATTGTCTAGTTTCATGATGATGTTTTTTACATAACACTTGTACACTCACTTTATTTGATGTTTTCTCATGATTTTGTTTTCATGAGTCCTATATGAGCTTTATATCATTTGAGTGTCAATTGTTGAGTGATTTTCATGTTTCATGAAATATATTTTGTTTTATTCCTTACTTGAAGGATTTCGTACTAGTTTCAACTTTTTCATATAACTAGTTCGTATTCTTCACATGGTAGAGTTTCAAATGTATTATTATACTTTCAAACTTATTTTTGAAAAACCCTACCCATTCAAGGGCGGCGGGTTGGGCGACCATGCCTTGTATGTTCTTTAATGAAAATCCATTTAAAAATGTGCATGAAATGGGTGGTAGGAAGTATGTACACTTGATTTAATATAGTTTCAATTGGTATCATTGGATCTTTTCAATTGGTATCACTATTGACATTCTTTTGTATACTCAGATATGTTTTTATATATGTATGCTTACACTTCAATTAGTATCAATTTCGATTGGTATTTAATTTTTCATACATATATATGTGTGTTTTTATTTGTGCTTACTATATCTCTATATCTTTGAGCACAAATTTTGGTTATGCTAAGCTTGATTTCTTAAATGCCTATTATATTTCAATTGATTATTTTTCAATTGGTATCCTAATACAAACTTATGCATATTTTCTATTGGTCTTTCATAAAGACGGAGAAAATTCATGCTTTACATTTCAATTGGTATTATATTTCAATTGTTTTTTTATTCTACTCCCATACTTTATGATGAAAAATGATTGAAAAATTAATATTGACTTTAATTTGGTATCATACACTTCTAATGAAAAATATCTTCAATTGGTTTATGTTTTTCAAATTGGTATCAAAAAGTGTAAATATTTTCAATTGGTACTAATTTTTACAATTGGTATCAAGACTATCTATATTTTTTTAATTGATATCAAAATTTTAGTTTGAATTTAATGTGTTATTTAATTTCAATTGGTATTCTTCAAAAATTTTTGGTTTACCTATTTGTTTATTTTCAATTAATATCAGGATGAACTAAATTGATATATTTTTAATTGGTATCATAATGGTTTTTGATTTCACCTCTTATTAATTTTTTTTGTTTCGGACAAAAAGGGGGAGAACAGTTTTATTGGTTTTCTTTAACCCCTTTGTTGATGATTGACAAAAAAGGGGGAGAAGTATTTAAGTTTATATGCATGTTTATTGTTTATATCAAAGTTTGTTTATATCAAAGTTTGTTTATGTTTGATGTTTTGTTGATATTGATATCAAGAGCATGGCTAAAATTGAAATTTTTATTGATTATTTTCCAATTGGTATCAAGAGCTTCTATTGATTATCTTTCAATTGGTATCAAGAATTTTTTATTGTTTGGTATCAAGAGCTTTTATTACTTTTATTGATAAAGTTTTCAAATTGAAATTTTATTGGTATCAAGAGCAATTAATTAAGAACATGTTTATTTTAAAAGGAAAAGGAATTATTTAAAAAGTTTGGTATCAAGAGCATGTTCATTTCATTGTTTTATGCATGTTTATGCAATATTCATGTTATCATTCATTGCATATATTATTGTTTATTGCTATGCATGAGTTAAGGGGGAGCTTCTTTGAAGCTTAACTTTAATCCATGCATATATAACTCTATGAGTTTTGTCATCATCAAAAAGGGGGAGATTGTTGGCCCAGAGGCCTTCCACTCTAGTTTTGATGATGATTAACTCATGTAGTTATAGTTTACTAATAATCTTGTGCTATTTAGTTTCAGATATTTAACCAAGATATTAGTAGGTGATTAGCTTCAACAAAGGTGTTTGGAGCTTTCACATGGTGATTCAAGAGCCTGAGCGTCAAGTTGATATCTAGCACTCGTTTGGAGTCAAGCTCGGTGGATCACGTTTGGATCGAGTCGACTTGAAGACGGAGTTCGTCAAGAAGACTTGGTACATTATTTTAGTCTATAGTTTAGATCCATTATTAAAGATTAGATAGTGTGGTATGCTCAAGTTCACAACACACACACTGTTTTAAGTTTCATGTTTTGGTTTTCGATTTTTGGTTAACCGATCTTAATTTTCATAAATAGATAGAATCAACAAGTTTACATGATTTAATGTATATTAATTTGTTCTATATACATCTATGCTTCAACTATTTATACAAACTTAGTTTGATAGTCTATTTCATGAGTTTGGAGTTTTGGTATTTTAACAAAACTTGTTTTCGGATTTATTGTCAAAAATATTGATATATATCTATTTCATGTATATTGGATTATATCCATATACAACATGCTTCAAGTTGTTTCAATATCATGTTTTTGTATTGGATGAGTTTTGGTCAAAACGATTTCCATTTCAAAAATCCTAGTTTTGGAAAATACGAGTTTTGGTTTTCGGCAAATTTCTAAGACACAAAAATGGTTCAAATAAGTGAAATATTTGTTGAATTTTTTCACACATGTTTGTATTTCAAATATAATACAAGAACTTATTTTTGTGGATTTTTTTATTTGATAATTAAAAACCAAGTTTTAAATCCTATAAACTGCCCTGCCAGGCTCTGGCGATCGACCGGTCCGGTCGACCGGACCCAGAGTCGTCGACCGGACCGGTCGACCGACGTGCACAAGGACGTGCACGCTGGCCAGCCCCTCGGGCCGGTCGACCGACTGTAGGCAACCCACTCTCGGTTGTCCCGGTCGACCGGCCAGAGAGCCGTTGCTCTCTGGTTCTGGGCGCGGTCAACCGGCAGGCTCAACGTTCAATTTTTTGACCGTTGGCCGGTCAATCGGCCAGTCGACCGGAAGGTCAATTTTGACCTTTCTGCTGCCAACGGGCAGAATTTTTATGGGAGCTATTTATACCCCATTTGAGAGTTGTTTCTCAACATGTTTTAAGAGCTAAAATTCTGATCTTCTCTAGTGTTTTAAGAGCAAGCTTTTAAAAAGAGTTTTTGGGTTTAAAAGATCATCTTCATTTGTTTTTAAAAGTGTTTTGTTAATTCAAAGAAAATAGTCTTTTGGGAATTGTTTTTGGTCTAAAAATTCTATATCTATTGGAGATTTTCTCAAGTGATTTTCTTTATTAAAAACACTTTATTTTCTCACACTTGAGCTTATCATTCTATCCTCTTTATAGGATCTTTGTTTTGTGAGAAAAGAAATTAGTTTGTGGTCTTTTGATCACTAAGTTGTAAACCCTCCTTATTTATGATATCCCTCTTGTGTAGAGGTTGATTTTTGGAGTGGTGGTTGGCTCCTTCTAGTGAGAGGTGGAGATTGTGTTAGCTTCCTCTAGTGAGAGGTGGAGTTTGTGTTGGAATCTCTCAAGTGTGAGGTGATTGATTTGTTGGCTAAGAGCCTACCCTCTTGTGTGAGGTGATTTTTGAGTTGGTGTGCATTGCCTCTAGTGAGAGGTTGTATTGGTTGAGAGAGGAGTTGTGTACTCCTGATTGTATTTGTCCCAAATCCTCAGTGGAGGTTCCCTGTGTGGGAGTCCTATGTGGACAAGTTAGTGGATTGAAAATCCTTCTGTGTGAAGGCGGGACGTAGAGCTGTGTGCTCGAACCTCGAAACAAATCTCGGTGTTTGTGTTTGATCCATTGACTCTAACTTCTCTCTTTTTATATTGTGCCTTGCATTGATTCATATTGTCATATCACTCTTATATGCTTGGGGTGTTGTTTGGTGTGTGCCTCACTTGTGTTTAACCACGAGAGCTTCATATAGCACCTCAACTCTTATTCAGAGGAATCAAGAGGAGTTACTCCAGAGCCCTTCACCAAGAATTCGGCTACACTCGTTGGTTACATTAAGTGTGTACAAATTAGTTTTTAATTCCGCATTAGTTGACCATTAGATTAGCCTATCACCTATTCAGCCCCCCCTATAGGTGATTTCAAGAATGTTAGGGTGTTACAATCCATGATCATGAGTTATCAATGGCTCTTGCAAGAGCAAGGCCAAGTAGAGGCTATTAGATTCATGTGGATTATCAAGTAAAAAGTTAGTAAGCTAGTGGTTAGTAGTTAGTTATCATGAGAGAATTAGCTAAGCATGTAAAAGGAGTTAGAGAGAAGAAAACAAGAAGAGATAAAGAGAGAACCTTTCATAGATTGTCACCTTCCATTACAAGCACTTTACTTTTCACTCATGTATTACTCTTTCTCCTATTACAAGATCTACAAGAAATAGAAAATAAAAAGGAGGAGAGAAGAACAACTAACCTAACTACCTTAAAACTACAACATAGAGAAGAAAACCCTAAAAACTATCCTAAAAACTCCTCGAAACTCCTTCTCCTTCAGCTTTAGAAATCCCAGGGCTTTTATAGGCGAAAAGGGACACCAGGGTACGTGTACGGAGCCGTGCGTCAAATCACGACGCGCGACTCCAAGACATTGCTGCAGAAAACGTGACAATTGCCGCGTTTTCGCGGTAATCTTAGGGTCGCGCGCGCAGCGCCGCATGCAACGCGCTCCTTTCTTGTCCCCCTGTCGGTTGTACTTCCTGAAATCTAGATTTAGGCACCCGGTTTTGACGAAACCACCCTCAAAGGTTAATGGCTATTTTTATAAGCTTTAATCACCAATTAAATGGGATTTTGGGCTTCTCTTATTTCATGCCATAGACCTGGAAACATGCAAAACATGTGTTATTAACATGATTAAATATTAAATAAATATGAAGATATGATATGAAATATGCAATTTAGTGACTAATCAGATCCAGATTGCGGTGGTGGAGCAAGTCGCCAAGGGCAGAGAGAGTCTACTCTTCATATCTATGTGCTGGTGATTCTCTCTATTCTTTAGGTATCTGCAATTTACCCTCTCTATTTAGGGTTTGATTTCAAATTGAAACGGCAGCCCGCTAATTCCCAAAAGTAATGACTACATTTTAGATTACAAGATAATTCAGAGGTGATGATGATTTGCCCAAAAAGCTTCAAATTCTTTGATTCTGAAGGCTATAAAAATGGCATGGTAAGCTCGGATGACCTGCTAGCATGGGCAACACATCTGCATTTACTGTGATGGTGAGTAATTTGGCACATCTGGGTCTTTTCCCTAGATCACTAATATGCCAGCTTGGGCTACTGGTTCCCACCTTCAGTGCCCGTGTTGCGCCTGTGCTACTAGTATTCTTTCTCCATAGTTGTGGTCTGTGGTCTTCCTACCTTCCATTCTCATGAAGTAGTTCTTCTCTAAATACTCATCAAGAAAAAAGAAAAAAGAGAGGGGGGGGGGGGGGGGGGGGGGGGGGGCAGAGAG